>APFE030437879.1:0-16827 GCA_000404065.3 Pinus taeda | reverse complement strand
AATAATTTAATATTACTCATAAAAAGGTTGCTTTTTGGTAAACCCATTTCACCTCTATCTTCCTCAACAATGGTCAATTTAAGTTTCTAAGTTGCCTTACAAACCCACTTATCATCTACTAAATCTTACCTTTCTGGGTTTGACTCTACGCTACATGTAAACCGTATAATCTATGTATTTTCAAATTAGTTTGTTATGGTTGTTGATGTTTCACAATCTGTATGAAACACCGGCATAACAAATCGATGACTGAGCTTTCAATCGTAGGGAGGTTTGACGGGAAAACTCCAGAATATGGAAAATCCATCCTACGACACTAACACAACTATTTATAGCAACTATAAACAAATTCATTTCACTAAATTCATTTCACTAACAATGTAAACAACGTTTGGTAAATTGATCGTGAGGAAACAAATCCATTGGAAGCCTTATAATTAATGAAGCTCTTAGTAAGAGTTACGAGGTAGAGCTAAAAGAAAGGTAAACTTCACATGCAAGTGTTATCATTGTGGAAAATGTGGTTATTATAAGAAGCATTGTAGAAATGAAGTATGTATTTCCTAATGCAAATTCTAAAGAGAAGAGAGGTTTTGAACTTTTTATTAATTCACTATTGATTAAACATATGTTAAGGAGATGTTAAATAGAGGACATGACAATAAAAAAAAATCATTGGTTTATCTAATTAAATTAAAATAAAATTCATCAAGAATTTAAGAGATAAGAAGGTATACATGGTCAAACGTAATAGTCTTGGTGAAAAGTTCATGTAATAAAGTTAATAAAGGGAATGTTGGGCAAAAATATCCTAGGTCTTGGTGAAAAGTTCATGTAATAAAGTTAATAAAGGGAATGTTGGGCAAAAATATCCTAGTGGGTATTAGCTTTGGCTAAGGAAAATTGGCAAAAGCTAAGGAAAAGACATTAAAAGGAAAAAAGTTATTTTTGACACATTTATTTATGAAAATAAAGGAAATTAGAAAAAAAGTAAGGTGAAAGGCCACACGTTGTATGTGAGGAAGAAATAGAAGAAAAATAATGGAAAATGAAGAAATTAAAGGTCTCATTCATAAAAAGGCTTCTATGGATCAATTGGCAATCTTTTTCTGACATTTTATTAGTTCAAGTTTGGAGCTCTTTCATTATTCTCTCTCTCTCTTACTCTTGGTCATTTAGAGTTTTTGGAACATTCTAGCTTTGGATCAAGGAAGGAAAAGCAAGCAAAGGGAAAGGAAGGAAAGTAAAGATCAAAGAAAGGAAAGCATGATTCAAGCAGTTTCAACAAGAATACTTGCAGGTAACCTTTTGCATGTGTGATTTCTTGGCTGGTTTAGACATGCATGGCTTTGCATGTTGGTGTATGGTTCTCTTATTGTTGGTAGCGTGGTTTTTCTGAGTTATGACAGTGGTTTTCAGCCTAGCCTTCCCTTTTTACAGATGTCATGGTATTGGAATGTTTATTTCGGTTTTGAGTTTTGGTTTGCCAAATGGATTTCAGAATCCAGGGCGAAGGTGGTATCAAGTTCCATTCCCAAAGGCCTAGGAATCCCTTGACCGGTTTTTGCGGGATACACAGTAAAGCTTGAGGCAGAATTCTTGATTTAGGGCCTAGTGCTTCGGGTTTGGATTGCAGTAAATCCTTAGAAACTGGCCTCAATTTAGGGCTTAGTGATCTGGTTTGGATTGTGATAAAGCCTGAGAGAAAAGGAGAAGGAAAATTCCTCAAGGATAGTGATGGATTCTCGATGGAATTCCAAGTTCGGTTGGTTGTGATCAGAGCACCATTTTTGGTGTGATCATGGTTTGATGAAGGTGGAGGTGGGTTAACCTCTGGATTCCCTTGGTTGTTGTTGGATTGGTTTTTCTATGAGACCCCGCATTCATGCTTGGAATATGGCATGGGGGTGATTGGCTGAAAAAGAGATTTGGTTCAACCATGTCTATGGTCGGGTGGTACGTGGAAGTCTCGAACCTGGTCCAATTTGTCTACCATTAATGAAAGCTAAGTTCTCTTACTTTTGTTTTTTTTTATATGTGAATTTAATGGTTGTCATATCTTTGTTATTTACATGGTTTAATGTTGGTTATAAGCATGGCTAAATGACTGATTTATGCCATAGTTATTTCATGTATTTACTTATAACTATTAAATGGATAGATGCAAGACCTAATTGATGATATAATAATTCAATGGAGAAGGAGGTGATCCTTCTAGTTATGTTTCGTAAGTTCTTTCAGTCATTTATGCTTTCTCTTGTATCCTAAACTTTTAGGTTGCATTGATGCCAATTGTTTGATATAATGTCAGTCTCGGTTGGGGATCCTTAGGCTTAGTCCTGAGGTTGATTTTTTATTTTTTCATCTTGTCGTCATGCCTTTGATTGACTCTGGAGGTTGTAACAAGTTCTAGGCAGAGGTTGGGTTTTGGGGCTAAAAAAGTGGCTCAAATCTTGGGGTTTCTCACATAGGTATGTTGAAAAGAGTCTAGGGACATTGTCACACAGGCCTATGGGAGTGACTTTGGCTTTTGGTCATTGTTTTTCCTACAACATGACAGTGACTTTGAGTTAAAAGGCTTAAATCATCAGTGGAACTCAAGGACAAGATGTCTGAGTAGCTGACATGTCTCCTATGGGTTTTGTTGCTAATGTGGATAGGTTTATTTAAAGTGTTCCGCTAATTACATTTCCTTAAGGTCACCAAGGAGATTGAATCCCTTATAGTGACCTCTCTTAACACATGGTTCCCCTAGCTAGTTGGTTGCTTAGGTGGACCTAAGAGGAGGGGGTGTTACAGATTGGTATCAGAGTGTGGTTGCACTCTCCTTCGTTGAATTTGTAACCACACATGGTTACAGATTGGTATCAGAGCAAGTTGCACTCTCTTTGGGTCATATCTGATACTACATATACGAGTGAATGTGTTGGCCATGCATGCATGTTAGTTGCATGTGTGTCTCTTACACTTGCATTCCATATGCTTGTTGCATTGCATCATATTGATCATAGTTGTAGTAAGGTTATCATGAGGAACTTGATGTCGATTTTATGGAATGCATCGTCAGGAGTATATGATTGGTTATATGATTATGTAGCTTGATTACATCTTTGTATATTGGGTTGCATTCTTGGTTATTTGATTATATGTATCAGTCTTGTAAGTTGATTACAAAAATTGATCGTTTATGCTCGACTACATGCGGTTATGTGTATGTGTAGTTGATTAAGTGTTGCTTATGCAGGTTGATAGTCACATGAAGAAATGTGTACAATGGAGTAATGTTTGTTGTTATGTTGGAGGTCATAGCATGCATTGTTGATATGGCCTTACATTAATGACTGGACCCTAGTTAGAATGATGTTTTGCGTTGATGCACTTATTTGATATATGTCTATATGTCGTTATGGTTATGTTATACATGTATCACATTGATTTGATGATCTTGCAGACAAGGTATCATTCCCAAAATATGTTATGGTACATTGATTTATGGTGATTTTGTTTAGCTAACATAGTATGCCTTACAAGGAAAAGATCAAATGGATAGCAAGGTCGTAGACTACATAGAATATCCCTATGCATCAAATGAACAACGTGTTGTGGGGCATTATTTTGACTTGGAAGACGCATTGAGAAGCCTAAAGGAAAAAATAAGGAGTTGCAAAGCAGACAATGACAAAATCATGCAGGCACAAGAGAAACAAGCAGAGGTGAATGCGATATTACTTCAGAGTTTGTTAGATTTGTAGAGACGGGGACGACTTCGGATCAACCATGGACATGAGGATAGAACTAATGGGGCATATGGCAGTAGGTATCCTAGTAGACATAGGTCAGATAAATCTGACACAGTCCGAGATGGCAAGATGTTAAACACTCTGATAGGAGAGGTGACAAACAAAGATATTACTCTAGTTTTGGCTCTAGCATGCATCATGATCGTCATCATCATCATCCTTATAGGAGGAGTGATAGGGGATACTTATCGGATGAGTTTAAGAAAGAAAGTCCACCTACCTTTGATGGAGAAATGAATAAATCACAAGATGTAAAAGCATGGTTGCTTGGTATGAATAAATTATTCTAAATGCATGATTATTTAGAAAACATGAAAGAAAAGATAACCACTTTCATTCTCAAAGGTAAAGCAGATATTTGGTGGGAATACGTGAAAAATGTCAAATATATACATGAGGAATATTTGAATTGCCATAAGTTTGAAAGACTCTTCAAGAAGAAGTACTTGTCTGAGACGTACTATGATGACAAAGCTTTAAAGGAGTTTTATGAGCTGTGGATGGGTTCTATGATAGATGAGGATTATACTAGAAGATTTTTGGAGTTGTTGAGCTATGTGCCTTACCTCAAGGAGTAGAAGGCCAAGGTTCAGAGATTCATCATTAGACTGTCAATTGCATACAACGACTGGATTTAATTTGATGAGCCTAGATCGTTGGAGAAGGTCATTTGAAAGTTGAAGCATTGTTATGAGCAGTCGAAATGCAAAGTTGAGCCTAAACATGACTTGAAGAGAAACGATAAAGCTAAAATAAAATGGCCACCAAAGAGAGGAAGACCTCACGATGCTAGTGAGAAAGAAAATGTAGTTCCTTACAAGAGATTCAATACAACTCAGAAGGGACATGGAGAGCAGCAGGCTAGAGGCGGTGGTAGGGAAACATTGCAGTGTTGGATATGTGGTAAGGATTGCCATAAGAGTTATTGTCCGCAGTATCAGAGTCGTGGTAGACCCCAGATCTACAATGCTCAGGAGGCACATACAGTTGATGATGTTGGTCATAGCATTCCTCGTATCTATACAATTGTGGAAAATAGGTAGGGGGATCATCAGGCATCGATCATTGAGATGGATAGTAAGATTTGTGATCAAGTTGTTTTTATTTTGATTGATTTTTGATCTAACTATAGTTATATTAATCCTGACCTCATGGATAAGTGTGGTTTGAGAAAAGAAATGCATGCAAAATCTTGGATGGTACAATTGGCTACACGTAAGAAGTGAGTTCACCATTGGGTAAGATCTTGTGTATTTGAGTTAAATGGTATGCCTACATCAACACATTTGAATGTATTTCCATTGGGATCGTATAGTATGATTTTGGGTATGGATAGGTTATACCTTCACAGAACCAAAGTGGATTGCTTCAAAAAGGCCATTGAGTGTGTGGATGATAATGGGGGAAAAGAGAACTTTGTAGGGAAAGAAGAAACCTACATCAGTGAGAATGGTTACCACTATGCATGCTAAGCATAGTTTCAGAAAAGGTTGTGTGATGTTTGTAGTACACATTTCTAGTGACAAGGGTAAGGAGGTTAATGATGTCGACGTATTAAGCAAGTACCCAGTTTTACAATAGTTTCAGGATGTATTTCCTGAGGACATTATAGATTTTCCACCTCATAGGGAGGTATAATTTTCTATTGAGTTGGTGCCAGAAGCAACTCCAACATCAAAAGAACCTTATAGGATGAGCACACTTGAGTTGGCAGAGTTGAAGTTGGAGCTAAAGGAGATGTTGGACAAAGGATACATCATCCCTAGTGTATCGCCTTGGGGTGCACCAGTTTTGTTCGAGAAAAAGAAATATCTCAGATTATGCATTGACTACAGAAATTTGAACAAGGTAACGATCAAGAATAGGTACCCTTTGTCGAGGATTGATGATTTGTTTGATCACTTAAAGGGATAAATAGTGTTCTCTAAGATCGACTTGAGATCGGGATACCATCAGGTATGCATCAAGCAAGCGGATATCCTCAAGACTGTGTTCAGGAACAAGTATGGGCATTATGAGTTTTTGTTTATTCCATTCGGTTTAACTAATCCTCTAGCGACATTCATGCATTTGATGAATAGTGTGTTGCATCCTTATTTGGATAAGTTTGTTAGTGTATTCATTGATGACATACTGGTATATTCTAAAAATGAGGAAGAACATGTTGAACATTTAGCAGCAGTGTTGAGATTTCCAAGAGAGCATCAGTTGTATGATAAACTTAGCAAGTGCAACATCTTTCAGACTGAGGTACATTACTTGGGGCAAGTTGTCTCTAAGGACAGCATAGTAGTCGATCCAGAAAAGATAAGGGCTATAATGGAGTGGGAAGCTCCTAAGGATGTGGATGAGGTGAGATCAATCATGGGATTCGTAGGCTACTATAGGAGGTTCATCAAGAACTTATCACACATTTCATATCCTATCACATCATTGCAACATAAAGGTAAGAAGTTCGAATGGACAGAAGAACGTGAGGCTAGTTTTGAGCAGCTTAAGAAGTTGTTGAGACATACACCAGTGCTAAAGATTTTGTATCCGAACAAGGATTTTGTGGTGTGTAAAGATGCTTACAAGAGGGGACTTGGTGGTGTTCTCATGCAAGAAGAACATGTAGTTTGTTATCAGTCACGGAAATTGAATGAGAATGAGCAAAAATGTCCAATGCATGATATTGAGCTAGCAGTGATTATACATGCATTGAAGATGTGGAGACATTATCTTCTTGGTAGGAGATTTACATCGATGAGTGATCACAGTGGGTTGAGGCATTTGTTTGATCAGCCAAATCTAAATTCTAGTTAAGGTAGAAGGTTGGCTACCCTTAATGAGTTCGACTTTGAGATCATATACATCAATGGAAAGGAGAACCAAGTTGCAGATGCTCTTAGTAGGAGGGTACAGGTAAATCATATAGAAGTTATGAGCTCTTATCAGAAAGAATTACAGGATAAGATTTTGCAAGCATGACAGTGAAATGACAAATACATGGAGATAATGCATAGGTTACAGTAGAGTACAGACATAGGTATAGGTGCTGATACAGGTGTAGGTACAAGTACAGATGATTAGGATGCAAACTATCCTCTCATGGAAAATGTTTTGGTGAGATTTACAGACATGTTCTATGTACCAAATTGCAGTGAGCTCAAGAAACTTATATTGAGAGATTTTCATGCTAATCCATACTCAGGTCATGCAAGATATTAAAAGACATTGATAGTGGTAAAGAATTTCTGCTACTAGCTGAATCTAAAGAAGTAGTAAAGTTCATGGCTATATTTTCATCAGTTAATGGTGGAATGTAAGCATCCAAAAGGTTTACTACAGCCTATAGTGATTCCGAAATGGAAATGGGAGATCATTTCCATGGATTTTATTACAGGTCTTCTGAGAACAGTGAGGCGACATGATTCTATTATGGTTGTGGTTGATAGGTTGAGCAAGGTAGCTCACTTGTTCCACTAAAGACTACATATTCAACTAGTGAGGTAGCATAGGTGTTCATTAGAGTGGTAGTGAGACTACATGATCTTCCAAATATTGTGTCGGACAAGGATACAAATTTCACTTTCATGTTTTCGAAGGAGCTATTTGTAGGCTTGGGTGTAGAGTTGGCCTTCAGTACAGCTTATCATCCGCAGATAGATGGAAAAACACAGAGGGTCAACAACATTTTGAAGGATATGTTGAGGATGTACATGATGCACCAACAGAGGAAATGGGAGGAGTATCTTATATTGATTGAGTTTGCATGCAACAATGGTTATCAGGAGTCATTGAGGATGAGTCCTTTCGAGTAATTTTATGGATGGAGTTGTAACACTCCTGTCAACTAGAGTGATCGAGTGAATAGGGTACTTATTGGACCGGATATGTTGGTAGACATGGAGCAAGAAATGCAAGTTATAAAGAAGAATCTCAAGGAAGCACTGGATAGATAGAAGATTTATGTGGATCAACACTGGGTTTTCAAGGAGTTTCAGGTTGGGGAGCATGCGTATTTGTGCATCAAGACCAAGAAAATATCTTTAAGGATTCGTTCATGTGCCAAGTTGGCACCATGGTATTGCGGGGCTTTTGAGATCCTTGAGAGGATTGGACCGATGGCATATCAACTTACACTACCTCCAAAAGTGAAATTTCATGATCTTTACCATATTTCATTGCTTAAGAAGTATATAAAAGATGTTGATCATGTTATTGATTGGGTCGTATTGCAAGTGGACCAAGAAGGAGAGTTCCATCCGGAGCCTTAGTGCATACTGCAATGGAAGCATCTCATGCTCAGGAACAGATCCATAGAGCAAATTAAAGTGCATTGGAAGCGCTTTGGACATGAAGAAGCCACATGGGAGATGGTGGATCAGATGCGGGCCCTTTATCCCTCATTGTTTGTTGGTTGAGGCAAAGAAATTTTGGTTTGATGTTGATATATGTTTGGCATATGTTTTTATGATGTTTTCGTTATATGTATATGGTTGTAAATACCACCATGAGCTAAGTTATGAAGTTCCAATAAGCTATATGGTTGTTATATTTTCATGTTGTCATGATGTTTTGCTTTGAGCAGGTCTTTCATTGTAAATACTACAATGAGCTAAGTTATAAAGCTCCATGGGCAATATGTTTTTTTTTCAGTGGTTTTGTTGAGGTCTTTTTGTGGTTTAACACCAAGGACGGTGTTCCCCAAGGGGGAGGGTTTTGTAACAACCCTGATGAAAAGTTCATGAAATAAATTAATAAAGGATAAATAATACCATGGGTAAGGGACACTTATTCCAAACTTAATGTTGGGAAAAGATATCCTAATGAGCATCACTAGATGTGTTTTTTGGCTAAGGAAAATTGGCAAAGTCTAAGGCAAAGGCATTAAAAGTGAAAAAGGAATTTTTGTCACATTTATTTATGAAAATAAATGAAATTAGGAGAAAAGCAAGGTGAAAGGTCACATGTTGCATGTGAGGAGGAAATTGAAGGAAAATAATGGAAATGAAGAAATTAGAGGCATCATTCATAAAAAGGCTTCTGAGGATCAGTTGGCAAACTTTTGCTAACCTTTTGTCAATTCAAGTTTGGATCTCTCTCATTATTCTCTCTCTCACTCTTGGTCACATAGAATTTATTGGAGCACTCTAGCTTTGGATCAAGGAAGGAAAATCAAACAAAGGGAAAGGAAGGAAAGAAAGGATCAAGGAAAGGAAAGAACGATTCAAATAGCTTCAGCAGGAATATTTGCAAGTAACCTTTTTCATGTGTGATTTCCTAGCTGGCTTGGACATGCATGGCTTTTAATGTTGGTGTATAGTTCTCTTGTTATCGGTGGCATGGTTTTGTCAAGTTATGATAGTGGTTTTCAGCCTAGCCTTACCTTTTTCTAGATGCCATGGTGTTGGGATGTTTATTTTGGTTTTGATATTTGGTTTGTAAGATGGATTTTCGAATCCAGGGCCAAGGTGGTCTCAATTTCCATTTCCAAAGGCCTAGGAATCCCTTGACCAGTTTTGGTGGGATACATGATAAATCCGGAGGGAGAAGTCTTGCTTTAAGGCCTAGCCACCAAGGTTTGGATTTTAGTAAAACCTAAGAGACTGGTCTTGGTTTAGGGCCTAGTGATCTGGTTTGGATTGTGGTAAAGTCTAAGAGACAAGGAGACATAAAATTCCTCAAGGATACTAATGGATTCCGAATGGCATTCCAAGTTCGGTAAGGTTGTGATTGAAGCACCAATTTTGGTGTGATCACGGTTTGATGAGGGTAGAGGTGGTTTAACCTCTACATTCCCTTGGTTTTTCTTAGCATGGTTTTTCTATGAGATCCCACAACCATGCTTGGAATATGGCATAGGGGTGACTAGATGAAAGAGATATATGGTTTAGCCATGTCTATAGTCGGGTGGTATGTGGAAGTCGCGAACTTGGTCGGATTTGCCTATGATTAATAAAATCTAAGTTCTCTTAATTTTTCACTTGTTTATAGGTGAATTTAATGGTTGTCATATGTCTCATATTTACATGGTTTAAAGCTAGTTATAAGCATGGTTAACTGACTAGTTTATGTCATGGTTATTTCATGTATTTACTTGTAATTGTTAAATGGATGGATGAAAGACCTAATTGATGATATAATAGTTCAATGGAGAAGGAGGTGATCATTCTGGTTATGTTTCATAAGTTATTCCAGTCATTTATGCTCTATCTTGTATCCTAGACCTATATGTTTCATTGTTTCCAAGTGTTGAAGAGAATGTCAGCTCAAGCTTAGTATTGAGGTTGATTTTTTATTTTTTTGTCTTATCATCACGCCTTTGATTGATTTTGTATATCGTAACAAGTTTTGAGCAGAGGTCGGGACTCTGGGTTAGAAAAGTGGCTCAAATCCCAGTGTCGTTGGCACAGGTTTGTTGAAAAGGAGTCCAGGGACAATGGCACACAAGCTTGTGGGAGTGACTTTGGATTCTTGTCATTGTCTTGCTTATAACATGAGAGCGACTTTTAATTAAAAGGCGTAAATGATCAGTTGGACTCAGGGATAGAATGTTTGAGTGGTTGACATGTCTCCTGAGGGTTTTGTTGCTTATGTGGATGGGTTTTTTTGAAGTGTTTTGTCGATTCCATTTCCTTAAGGTCACCAAGGAGATCGAATCCCTTATAGTGACTCCCCCATCACATGGTTGCCTCGGTTGGTTGGTTGCTTGGGTGGACCTAGAAGGAGGGGGTGTTACATCAAAGGAGAATGAAAATATCTAATGAAAGTGCCTAATGGAGGTGTTAAATATGTGGAGTATATGAAAAAACTATAGACGACAAATACTAAAGCATCATTCCAAGATTAATTCTAGTGGAAACTTGTACCATCAAAATAGTCTACATAATTCTTTACCAATATATCTATCACTTGACAAGTGACTTCTTATACCAATATATATATATCTATATCTATATATTATATAATATATATAATATATATATATATATATATATATATATATAGATATGTCACTCGACAAGTGACTTCTACAAGAGCATTATGAGTGCTACCATAAAGAGACATGATAGAAACAAACTAGGTTGTTATTTTCTTTTTGGGGACCTTCACTGTAGTTGCAAATAAGTCTTCCATTTTTCCACTTCTTAACACAAAACAAGGCAAATCATTACTGGTACCTTCTAACAAGTTCAGAATTTGACGAAGCATAGTAGGAAAAGCATGATCCCAATGTGAATATTCCTTTAGATCTGATAGCATAGGTGATTTTAATTAGCACTTCAAAGAATCAACATTGATCATGTAATTGAATTCTCCAGCCTTCTATACAGGCTCAACACTCAAAATTGAGGACATTAGTATGGATGTTTCAATTAAATCTGAGGGACGAGGTGACACATCACAATCATTCCCTTCTGATACATGAGAAAGATTCACCTATTGTAGAAGATTGGGAATTCTATTTACAACTGAAACATGACCATAATGAGAGCTCATACTACTAAGAAAACTTGTTGAAGTTCTTAGAAACAATGTATATCTATTTTTTATCCCATCTTTGTGATCATATTTGTTTCTAGTATTGGTATACACAAGAGGTAGTGTGTCTCTAATATTTTCATTCAGGAATGACTCGAACACCCTTGAGAGGTTCTATAATGAATTTAGGAATCATTTATCAACCTTGTTTCAATGTGGGCCTATACAAGTTATCTACTAACCCTATTTCAAATTCTTCTTCAGTCTTTTCTAGAAAATGAGAGTGGTAATGGTGGAGGTTGTCTGTATGCAACACAAATGGTAGTGGTAAATCAAAGTTTTTATGATTGATATAATATCGCATTGCCTTCACCTCACTAACAGTGGCATATGAACCATTGTTTGACAGAAGACTTCGCAAAACCATTAGAAGAGACTTCAACTTGGAGTAGTGTTTGTTAAAGAGATCATGAATTGTAGCCAATGGAAGGGTAGTGGGAAATGTAGCCTTTGTAACCTTCTGAATTTTCCATATAAAAAAAATAGATCCACACTGAATTCCATGAAGACTGGAAAGATACAAATATCTTGAAAATATCTCTACACTACTTCCCTCATTCCATATCCACTAGAAAGAAGTTCTGGAAAATAACATAATAGTATAAATACATAGATAGCTTGTTATGTCAATAAGGGGGAATTATTTTTTGTGGAATGTGAGGCACATTCAAACCCCAATCCAATCTCTAAATTTATTGATTATGACAGTGTTTCTCATATATGGTGTTGGTACTACTCCCCAAAGATCAAAATTTGGTTTAATGCAAGTGGCTTGACAATAACACATTGGTCATTAGATTTTGTAGTTCTAGTTGTCTGAGGCTGGTGATCCCCTCCTTTTTAACAAAATGTTTTTTGCATAGGAAATCTCCAGTTTAGTCTTTTGGGGTTCTTCCAATTTTCTGGCATTTGATTTAGAGGCTAGATTTTTCTTGTTGCAGTAAGATATTCTTCTCCCCAAAGATTAAAATTCTGTTTAATGCAAGTGGCTTGAAAATAACACCTTAGTCATTAGCTTTTCTGTTTCTAGTTTCTTGGGGCTTGTGGTCCCCTTCTTTTTTGACAAAATGTTTTGTTGCATTGAAAATATTGAGTTTAGTCTTTTAGGCTTCTTTTATTTTTCTCGCATTTGATTTAGAGGCCATATTTTTCTATTGCAGTAAGCATGAATATCAAGAGAAATTATAGGCTTATAAGAGAATAATAACTCAAATAAATGCTTCCCTTCAATATTTGATTCAATAATGTATCCATAGTGGAAAACATTAATCATATTGGCTTCGAATATCTTCTTTTTAATATGCTTGAAATTGTATTTATCAGTAGAGTTATGGCCAGGAGGTATTATTGGCAAAGCTGATGTATGGATCCCATCAAATAGGTAGTGATCATTAGTAGAACCACTAAACAAATATATTCCTAAAGATATTTTAGTATGTATTGTTCGCAGTGTTAGAATTTTGCGAATTGTTATAATCTATTCCTAGAAAAGAGTATAATGGCCATGGATGACTTTGAGGTGTTGTACACTTTGCAAATCTTGTACAAAAGAAAATGTATGCATGACTACAAAAGATTGCTCCCTTGTAAATATTTTTATTGTTGTGGCCCTTTTTAGTTCCCAAACTATGAGACTACCACTGGTTATAAGTGTTGCTCAATTTACTACTAATCTCCTCGGTGTTTGTCATGTTCTTGTTTTAATCCAACAAATTCTTCTCAAGAATATCTATCCCATGTCAAGTAGTTGAAATTGTAGAGATCATTCAGCATAGAGAATGTTTGAGATGTTTATGTGACACTACTTTCATGGAAACGTACATACAAAATGGGTGTCAAATTCTAGCCTCTCTCCTTAATAGCTATTTTTCTACAAGTTTGCATGTTAGCAAATCCACATAAGCATCTGACTAGTGACAAAATATAAGGGATAAATTTATTACTGGATGTGAAAATATAGAGAACAAGGATCTTATCTCTATAGTCATTAATTTGCCTTGATATTTTTAACTGTTTGTAGCAAGTCTTAGGTTATCAACATGAGTTATGTCCTTCACATTTAACAAGCTAAGAAGACAAAGTTAGATATTCTTCCTAAGGGCTAAATAATGGATTTATTCCAATTCAGATACGCAAACTCTGTTATTTTAAGTAGAAATCTCTTAACAATATAGCTTGTAAAAAAAATGTAACTGATTTTTTTATCAAAATCATCATAGTTATTATCAACATTGTAGGTATAGTCTGGAGTTGGCTTGTTGCTGTTTCAATAATTAGGTGGAATAATCCCAACAAAATTATATTTGTAGCAAATTTGTGAAATTATTAAGGTATACAAACAAGGCAGTCCAATATAAATTTTGGAGCAACCCTGTGAGCTTGACTGTTTTGATTAACCTTCTGAGATTTCTCATTGTAATCATGTGAAAATTAAAATCAACATCAACTGAATAGATGAAATGGTCGATAAATATATATATTAATTATTATGTTGGTACTATATAAAATGAGTTTGAATGAAGAGATTGACTGATAATTAAAGGTAACAGTAAAGTTCTTAGAAATCAAATCATAATGCCTTCATATAGGTGAATATAAATTATATGTGTATTAATGTTTACAATGCAGTGGTAAAAATTTCCTCGTGATATTATGTTATTCAAATATTTTTTATATAATAGGTATATTTGTGACATTTGGTATCAGAGAACTCAAGTTTCCAAACTGAGACCTCTAGGATCAAGAAATAACAAACTTGGTAATATGCACGTAGGAAGCAGGGAGTAGTTAGCATGAGAAGAGTTGGGAATTTACCACCTAGATCAGCGTTGGGAACAGGACCCACGTCATTTTAAGAAGGCAAACTTGAGGTTTGGGTATAGATGGGCGATGAACCACAGAACACCAATGCATATATCACGGTGACAGTACAAGAATTGAAGGAGGAGATGACCCGTCTATGGGAAGACAACGAAGGAGTGATTCAGGAACAAGAAAAAATTATGAAGAGTCTATCTGATAGGTAAAATCATCGGCCACTAGTCCCTAGCCCTGAACACAAAAATATGACAAGGGAACAAGAATTTGGAACAGAGGATGTTGAAACAAAAGGTGGCAAAGAAAATCGTGAAGAAGAATCAGATAATGTGTCAAATCACAAAACACAGAAAAGACAGAAGGTGGAACTTCAGGGGGAATTCTGAAAAATAAAGCCTCCTCTCTTTGATGGTGAGCAGGAAGAAGTACCAAAGGCATGGATCATAAATATGAATAAGTATTTCCAGCTATACGAATATGACCATAATCTGAAGGCTCGTTTGGCCATTTTCCAGCTACAAGGCTACACTATGGTGGGAGGAAGTAAAAACGGTTCGAGGAGTAAATAAATAGAGTATAACCTGGGAAAACTTTTAGAAATAATTTAAAGAAAAATATTTAATAGAGATATTTTACGATGAGAAAGCAAAAGAGTTTCATGATCTCCGGCTGGGTCAAATGACTATGGATGAGTTCATCACAAAGTTTACATCATTACTTCGGTATGTCCCTTACATACGTGAAGAAAAATAAAAGGTGCAGCAGTTTATCAACACTCTTCCGATGTCCATGAAAGAATGACTAGAGTTCGACAACCCAAAAACCATGGATGAAGTTATTCTTAAGGCACGGATCTGCTACTAGAAAAACGAACCCAAGGGAGATATGAAAAAGAAGTGTATTGATAAAAATGGAAGTAAATTTGTTCCCAACCACAAGGGGAATAAGGGTCTAGGCAACAAGGGATTGCATAAAGGTCAAACTAACCAGAATTTTAATAAAAATCACCCCAGATTTAAAGTACCAAGTGAAAACAATATTAATGAACAAGCTAGCAGAACTGAAGCAGAATTAACTAACAGACCCCCAGTACAGTGTTGGGGATACAGTGGCCCACATTACGTCAAAATCTACCCACAGCATAAGGGAGCTAATCATATTTCACAAATACAAGAAGCTTCCACAGTGGGAGAAGTAGCGAGAAGCCTCCCTAAAATTAATGTCGCCCTTGAAGATCATCAGGCATAATTTCAACCATCTATGGTTGAATTTGAAAGTAAAATTTTTGGACCAAACTGTATCTATTTTAATTGACTTCGGGGCTACTTTGAGTCATGTTAGCCCCAATATCATGGAACAATGTAAATTGCAAGCTGTAAAATTTAAAAGTCCCTAGTTAGTACAACTAGCCACGGGATCAAAAGGAAGAGTTTTTGCCAAAGTCAATAATTTCCCTCTAATGTTAGCTAACTAGTCCATTATGGCATATTTGAATGTATTACCATTGGGGTCATACAACATCCTTATAGGCATGGACTAGCTGGAAAAACATTGGTCCCTTATTAACTATAAGACCAAAACCATTAATTTCTAGGATGAGAAGGGAGAAAGCCAAGAAATTCAAGGCATTCAAAAACCTCTGCAAATAAGACCTGTAACATCCTCCCAATTAGCAAAATGCATCAGAAAATCCTACTAGATTTATTCCATACAAGTAGGTTATGCTGACTCTAAGGATAAATCAGCTTCTTTAGAAAACATACCACTGATACAAAATTTCCCAGATGTTTTCCTTAAGGAAATCCTAGGCCTACCACCAAAAAGACACATAGATTTCACCATTGAGTTAATTCTGAGAGTTGCCCCAGTCTCCCAATCCCTTTACCATATGAGCATAATGGAGCTTGTTAGCGCTCAAATCCGCCTTAGGCTGAAATAAGGCATGACTCAAGGCCACATCAAACCACGCTCAACCTCGTAGCTAGCCCTATGAGGACACGAGAGGGCTCTCTCTAGGTCAAGCTCGGCAAAAGATATTCAAAAAGGATCGAGATGACCGAATTGATGATTGATTTTAGGCTAGGTATTAAGTACAAAGAGTTTAGGATTGATTTTTTATGATTTTGTTGAAATCAAGGGAAAGGTAATTTTGGGTGCGGGGATGAGGCACAGTTTTTGCAGAGGTCCACTTAGGGCAAGATAGGCAATTGTTTTGATGCCTTAAAGTAGGTGAGATAGATAGATCAGACTGGTGAGAGGCTAAGGAGAGCAAGGGGTCTCAAGGATTCTCCTTAAAATGAAGAAAACATAGAATATTAAACCAATTTAAAGGCAGAGCATATCAATTTCATGGATTCTACCTTAACACTTCATTTGCTTAATAAGAGAAGATTAAAGAAAGATAATGATGCACATACACAACTTACAAGTACTGAGAGAAACACACCATCAAGACATAAAGTCACATGGATCCCAAATAGTGCTGCAAAACCCTAGTCTTTCCTTTGCCAAAAATGCTGATAAGATATGTACAATATAGTCTCAAGCTATCCCAAGAGTCCAACCTTAAAAATGACTAAGAAAATACATAATATAGGCAATCCAACTCATTCCCTTGCCTCTAGGGGTCGAGCTCATCATCCTAGGAGCTGTTTCAACCAATTCTAAACTAAGCACTACAATC
>APFE030437871.1:150051-181357 GCA_000404065.3 Pinus taeda | reverse complement strand
CGTATCATGTAAGGGACCACAAGTAGTTAGCAATAATGTAATTAGCCCATGGTATTAGATAGATGGTATTGAGGGAACCATGGTAATGACCCATGGTATTGTATGTATGAGGCCTATATAGAGGCTAGAGACTCCCCTTTGAGAGATGTCAAGGAATATTGTATGAACAAACATATGGCTTGTGGAGTGTTTTCCTTCCTTAAGGAGTGAATGTATGGTGTTGCCCTACTTGAAGGGTTTGATTAATAAAGTGAAGCATTTCTATATTCAGATCTTGTTATTTCTTGGGTATATTTGTATTTTCATATATATCTCAGATCAGATCTATAACATCAATTGTAAAGATCCACCCATGGTTCGCGGGCCATGGGATTGTATAAAAAAGAGCTATGTAAGTAAGTTATAAGTAGTCTTAAGTAAAATTAAAAAGAAAAGAAGTCTTAGAGTCTTGGTAGCGGAGTCTAAGTGTTTCAGGTCTTAGTGTAGGTAGAGGCTCTGCAGCTGAGTGTGCAGAGGCCTAGGGTAGAATTCCACAGCTGAGTGCGCGGACCCTTGTAGCCGTGTGCGTAGGGTGGATAGAGTCTGTAATAATATGAAGATATCAATAAAGAGAAGTATTCTGCAAATTATGTGTATCTATTTCTTGTTAATGCATCTGGTTGTATTGTGTTTTGGGTTTAATTTACAATGTTCATGTGATGCGCAAATGTATGTGACTGTATTATCCAATCAAACGCAAGTAAGAATATCTATTTACACGGTGCTAACTATGATTGTTTAGTAATATAAGTAATACACTTGTGATAACTTGGGAACTTATACAGCCTGCCGTCATAGTAGTGCGAAAGTACTTGGATCCCGGGTTAAGGCTGTGCGAAGGTTAATTGTACTCCTTTGTGGAGGTATTGAAGGGCAAAATAAAGGGCTAGACTGACAAAGCACTAGAACTTAGTGACCTGCATGAAAGTAGGAACAGAGGGTACAAACCAACATCATGACCATCTCAAGGTGCGAAAACTTGGTTCTAGCATCCCCCCTTTCTTGTTTGGGTGAGACTTCGGTCCACACTCCACGGGTTGATGCCGAAGGGGCTAGTAGGCTAGGTATTTGTTTGGCTAACTAACGCTGAACCTGGGTCAGACCCCACACAAAGTAATAATAACAATGTGAGACCTAGACTCATACAAAAAATTCCACTTCCACAAGTATGGTTGGCTAATAAAACATCACAAAATTCAAGAGGGGCAACATCACACAATACCTCATCTATGAAGGGCTTGATGCTGCAGGGAAGGCAATAGTGTTGGTTGACGCAAAGATCTCGCCCTTGGTGAAGACAAGCGATGGTGTATGGATGCGGGTGTGGTATGGTTAGTAGGCCCAGCCGCTTCACTACCTTTGGTGAAATGAGGTTTTTTTGGCTCTCACTATAAATAATGAACTGCAATAAAGAACCCTTCAGCCACATCTATGAGTGGAAGAGCCACTCTCCGTCCTTTGGATATTTGGGCTCATCCTTTTAGATATTGGTGGTGGAAATGGTAGCAATAGGCTTCGCATCAATAATATGCTTCCCTTTTTCATTTCCCTTGTCAGTTTTAGACTCAAAGTCAGAACATGCATCTGATTCGTAAGTCTTTAGCTCGGCCACCAGTGACTTCTTGGCTCAACACTCACTTATGTTGTGAGTTGGGCTCTTATGGAACTCACATCATTTCCCTATGTCCTTCTTTATCTTTATGGTGTTGTTCTTTGCTTGCAGCTTTGATGGGTTGTCTTGGGTTGCCCTGCCTTGTCTTTGTCCTTTTTTCAGTGGTTTGGAGGTGCCTTTCACTTGCTTCGGTTTCACAAATCCAAAGTCTCGCTTCTTATGTTAAATTTATGCTCGATCTTGACAGCGTATCGATAGAAGGCGCCAAGTGAGAAGATGTCGAGGAACTCCATCTCATCCTAGATGTACTTGTGTAGGCAGTCATGGTACATGAGTACCAAATGCGTGCTGCTACCCAATATCATATTAATGGAGGTGCGGTGATAATGTGGCACCAATAGTAGATTGAGCAACCTTGATTGCTTGACACCACAGACCCATTCTTGCATCTCCAATACTATAACATCTATTTCTTCATAATAGACATTCCGCATATATTTGTCCGTCGCCAACTGTGGAAACTTAGTGTGGTCGACGAGGTCCCAATCCTCCATTTTTAACAACGGGATCCTCGTGAGATGAGGGCCTTCAAAAGGGACCTTCTCAGGTAGCAGGGGTGTGGATACTATAAACTTCTCAACATCTAGTTCTTTCGTGACCTTTGCTTTGCCCTTCCATAGAGGGATAGACTTAGGTAGCCTTGTCATGGGTTCCACCCCTTCAGCATCAATATCTTCTGTTCCCTGGAATTATTTTGCCTCCAGGTCCACTACTCTTTAGCTTCTTATCTTTCCTTTGCTTGGCCTATTTTTCGGTATGTTTCCTTGGGGAGGCACGCACCAACACCTTCTTCTTCTTATCTTTTGTGGATTGTTTGGGCTTGGTTAGTTGGCTTTCTCTGGTAGGGGTAGGCTTCGGCCTAAGCAGGCATGACGTGGTTTTACAGTGGACATGTGGCAATTTGATTTGGCATTTTTGGTGGTCCAATGGGAAAAATCTGGGTGACATGTGTCACCACTAAGGAGGTTCCACGTGGCGCGATGATGACAACATGACGTCATCTCAGAGGTTGGCATATCGAAGGTTTGAGTTTTCGTAACTCCTATCTAATTGTTTTATAGAAAAGTTTTGATCCATTAAAGGGGCTCTAATGTGGAATGACACTCAGTTGTGAGGAACCAAAGAAACAAGGGCCTAGAGAATACCAAGCACCCAAGTGTTGTGTGATGCCATGTGGGAAGTATTTCAGAGGTTGAAACTTCAAAACTCCTCCATAAAATTTTTTTGGAGAAATTTTATGATGAAAGGGGCCCTAATGAGACTAGAACATGCTTGTGGGAGACACAAAGCACCAAGGGTGCAGAGCGAAGTTAGCACCTAAGTGCTATGAATAATTTTAGAGCTCAAAGTTTTGTAACTCTTGTGAAAAGGATTTATGAAAAAGTTTTGATGAAATGGGCTTCGATGTATTGGCATCTGGATGAGAAGATAAAGGAATCATGGGAGGAAGAGAAAATACATAGGGAGAAAGGCCACTGGTAGGAGCTTGAAGGCCTTAACACCTAAGTGTTATGCCCCTGGTCACGACACCCAGTCCTATGAAGGAAATGCAATAATAGGGTAAGCAAAGCGAGTTAAAAGGAAATCGTGACTTTGAGATTTTGTAAGGTATTTTTAGATAAAGATTATGATATGTAAGGGATCTAATATAATAATACAATGGTATGTGAAGTCGCAGATCACAACTCCTGGTTCCATGGTGTAAAACAAGAAGGAGCTGAGCAAAAGAGGCTAAAGGTAAAATCAGAAGCTCGTGATTTCATAAGGTCATTATAATGGAAGTTACGACATGTAGAAGCTTTGATATTGCAATATAAAGGAGAATGATCCTAGTGCTCATAGGTAGCGGTCACATGGAGGAATGCAATAAAAGGCTAAGCAAGAAGGAGATAAAGGCACTTCAGAATATTGTAATATTGTAACATTGTTTTAATAAAAGTTACGATCAGAGGAGCTCCGATAGTGCAACATAGAGGTGTTAAAGGATGAATGGTTCGATAACCAGAGAGTAAATGCGAGCCAGAGGAGTTGGCTAGTGGAGTTAATGGAATCTGTAGAGATCAATGGGTCAAGGAAATGAGGACAGTGATTATCAGAGTATAACTGCTGGGATTTTTCCGATGTTGAAAGAAATCCATCTTTGAGCTCTCGTTCATGCATTATAAACTTAAATAAGGAACATAGAAGCCATTTTGTGGTACAATCGTGCTTGGAGTGCCATGAATAAGCTTGGGGAGTCCCATTGGAGTGCGCGACTAGGCTAAGATTAAATTCTCAGCATGGAGGATCACACAGTGAGTTGGTGAAGTGCTCGAGAGCCCATCCTCATGTTTAATAGAGTAGTAGAACTCAAGCAATAGATGCAACAATAGTATGAAGGTGTCATACAGAGGTACACTTGGGAAATGTGGAAACATGTAGCAAAGGCAACATCGAGTTCAGTGCATCAAAGGAACAAAACTTAGGATTTCCATTAAGGAACTAGGGAGAATGCAATTTTGTTGAATGAGCTATGAGGAGAGCTCTATGTGAGTGTGTTGTTGTGTAAGGCCAAGGGAGTCCATTCTACAAAGAAAGGTTGAGAGTTCCTATGAAGAGAAAAGAGACCCCAAGAGTCAATGTTGTGTGAGAAAGGCCGAAGGTTCCTATGCAGAGGGAGAAGTTCGAGAGAGGCATTGTTCAGGTGTGAAAGGCTGAGAAGAGCCTATGGAATAGAAGGGGCTGAGAGCTGAGTGTATGTTGATGAAGAGAAGAGAACAAAGTGTTGCGTGGGCTGTGATGAGTGATTGTTGTTGAGAAGATCAGTGGGTTGTTGTAGAGTGAGAAGAGTGAGCAGAGAATAGGGATGATATCATGTAGAGTGGCTACCAAATACATAGCATTGAGTTCCTTATTTAGTGTGGGTTGGAGCTTGCATATAGGAAGTTGGAGCTTCTATCTCTAGTGGGTGCTTGAGAAGGCTTTGTGGTATGTGCCTCCTACAATTTGGTGTGTGCAACAAATCCATGAAGTTGGTGCTTCACATGGTGCTTCTGGTAACTTGGAAAAGTGTCTACAAATGGAGGGAGTTGGTGCTTCCTACTAGTGGGTGCTAGCAAACAATAAAAGGGAGTTGGTGGTTCCTTTGAGCAGTGGCTAACAAAAAGATTGATGTAATAGAGTGGGTGCTCTTATTTTACATCAATAAAAACAACAAGATTTGGTGGTTTTTTCTTGAAAGTGTTTCCATGTAAAATCTATGTGTCTCACGTGTATACTTCTCGTGGTGTGTGATTATATGTTGATTTCATATTGCTACCACTTGATATGTTGTTGATGGTTATATGGATGGTTTCCAAGTTTGAATAAGAAATATAAATTGGCATAAAAAGTTAAAATTATCCTTAATACTGATTCATCCCCCCTCTTAGTATTAACATTGTTTCCAACAATCATCGAGAAATTGAAGCATTATTATGAGCAGTTCAAGTGAGAGTATAAGCCTAAGTTTGATTGGAAAGGGAATGAAAAGGCTAAAGGAAAATGGTGTAAGAAGCAAGGAAGACCTCATGATGTAGGTGAGAAAGAATATGTGGTTCCTTACAAGAATTTTAATGCAACTGAGAAGGGGCATGGACCTTAGCCTAGAGAGAAACAAAATAAAGGTTGTGGCAGAGAACCATTGTAGTGTTGGATTTGTGGCAAGGATCATTACAATATGGATTGTCCATTGTACAAGGGCGGCAGGCCTCAAATTGCCTAGGGGGCATATAAATTTGGGAATGTTGGTCAGAGCATTCCTCGTATCTATGCAACACTTGATAACAAGCAGGAAAAACATTAGGCATCTATTATTGAGATGGAAGGTAAGCTCTGTGATCGAATTTTTTCCATTTTGAATGATCCTGGATATAATTATATTTATGTTAGTTTGACGTCATGGATAAATGTGGCTTGAGTAAATAAATGCATGCAATTCTTGGTTAGTGCAACTGGCTATAGGGGTCAAGAAAATAGTTCATCATTGGGTGAGCACTTGTGCATTTAAGCTTAATGGTATGCCTACATCAACACATTTAAATGTGCTTCCTTTGGGATCATATAGTATTCTTTTGGGTATGGTTTGTTTGTTTACTCATAGGACCAAGGTATATTGTTATGGGAAAGCTATTGACTGCTTGGATGATGATGGAGAGAAGAGAATATTGAAATGAAATAAGTATCCTAAATCAATTAGAATGGTTACAACTATGCAATCTAACTGTAGTAGAAGGGGGTGTGCATTGTTTCAAGTGCATATTTGTAGTGACAAAGGGAAGGATGTTGAGGATGATGAAGTCCTAAATAGGTATCTTGTTTTGCAACAATTTCAAGATGTGTTTCTGGAAAATATCTTAGAGTTACTGCCTCATAGGGAAGTGGATTTCTATATTGAGTTGGTACTAAGAGTAGCACCAACATCAAAGGCACCTTACAGGATGAATACTCTAGAGTTGGAGGAATTGAAGTTGCAACATAAAGAGATGCTTGATAAAGGATACATAAGGCTAAGTGTGTCACCTTGGGGTGCACGAATGTTGTTTATAAAGAAGAAGTATGGTACTCTCAAATTGTGCATTGATTACAACCATCTGAATAAGGTGACTATCAAGAACAAGTACCCATTGGTGCAGATTGATGACATTTTGATCAGTTGAAGGAAGCAACAATGTTCTCAAAGATTGATTTGAGATTAGGATATCATCAAGTGTGCATCAAAGAAGAAGATATCTAAAATACAACATTTTGTACTAGGTATGGGAATTATGAGTTTGTGGTGTTTCCATTAGGTTTTACTAATGCTCAAGCGACTTTTATGTGCTTGATGAATAATTTGTTGCATCCTTATTTGGACAAGTTTGTGATAGTGTTCAGTGATGATATATTGATATACTCAAAGAATGATGAGGAGCATGCAAAGAACCTGATATAAGTATTGATATTGTTGAGAGAACATTAGTTGTATGCCAAGCTTAGCAAGTGCAATTTATTTCAGACTTAGATTCACTACTTGGGACATGTTATTTCCAAGGAAGGGATAGCAATGGACCTAGAAAAGATTAAAGATATCATGGAGTGGCTAACTCCTAGAAATGTGGTTGAGGTCAGATCATTCATAGGATTAGTAGGTTATTACAGGAGTTTCATCAAGAAATTCTCAAGAATTGCCTATCCTATTACATTTTTGCAGAGAAAAGGAAAGAAGTTTGGGTGAACAAAGGAGTGCATTGCTAGTTTTGAGCAGTTGAGGCATTTTCTTACAAATGCTCCATTAATGAAGATTGCAGATCCTCATAAGGAGTTTGTGGTTTGTGTAGATGCTTGAAATAAAGGACTTGGTGGATTCCTGATGCAGGAACGACAGGTGGTATGCTATGAGTCAAGGAAGCTGAATGAGAATGAATAGAACTATACGACACATGATCTTAAGTTATCATCTATCATTCATGCATTGAAGATGTGGATACATTATCTTCTTGGTAGGACATTTATTCTAATGAGTGATCAGAGTGGACTGAGGTACTTATTTGACCAACCCAACCTGAATGTCAGGAAAGATAGATGGTTGGCTACCCTCAGTGAGTTTGATTTTGAGATCAGATACATTAAGGGAAGGGAAGCATGATGATAGGTACCAACAACTGAAGAAAAGGTTGTAATAATAGGGTAAAGGTGATAGAGATGAGGAATATCACCTCACTGTAGATGGCTTGGTTAGATTCAGGAACATGATTTATGTGTCAGATACTAGTGAGCTCAAGAAGCTTATCTTGATGGGGTTTCATGTAAAGTTGTATTTAGGTCACCTAGAATATTAGAAGACTTTGAATTTTGTTAAGAAGTTCTATCATTGGCAAAATTTGAAGAAAGAAGTGGCTAAATTTGTTGCTAGATGTTTGGATTGTCAGCAAGTGAAAGTTGAGTGTAAGCACCCAATTGATCTATTACAAATGATTATGATTCCAAAATGGAAGTGGGAGGTCATTTCCATGGACTTCATTACAGGTTTGTCGAGGAAATCTAGATAGTATGATTCCATCATGGTTGTGGTTGACAGGTTGAGTAAGGTAGCTCACATCATTGTAGTGAAGTCTACTAATTTAGCTAGTGATGTAGCTCAAATATTTATTTGGGAGATAATGAGGTTGCACGGTGTTACCAAGATGATCATATGAGACAGAGATGCCAAGTTCACTTCCAGTTTTTGGAAGGAGTTGTTTGTAGGATTGGGGACAAAGTTAGTTTTTAGTATAACTCATTATCTGCAGACAAATGGACAGACAAAGAGGGTTAACGAGATTCTTGAGGACATGTTGAGGATGTATGTTATGCATCGATAGAGGAAGTGGGAGGAGAGTCTTCCACTAGAAGAGTTTGCATATAATAATGGATATCAACAATCCTTGATGATGAGTCCATTTGAGGCTCTTTATGGGCGAATTTGTAATACTCTTATAAGCTAGAGTGATTCAATGAATAGGGTGTTCATTGGAATGAATAAGTTGGCTAAGATGGAGAAGGAGATGCATGTTATAAAAAGTAGTCTAAAGGTAACACATGATAGGAAGAAGATTTATGCATATTAACATAGAGCAATCAAGGAGTTTCAAGTTAGGGAGAATGTGTGCTTGCGCATCAAGCCCAATAGGAGCTCCTTGAGGATTGGATCTTATGCCAAACTGGCACCTCACTATTGTGGGCCTTTTGAGATCCTTGAGAGGATTGGACCAGTGACGTACAAACTTGCATTGCTGCCAACAGTGAAAGTCCATGATGTTTTCCATGTTTCATTACTTAAGAGATATGTGTAGTATGTTGATCATGTGATTGATTGGTTTGTATTGCAGGTGAAACTAGAGGAAGAGTTCCAGCTAGAACCTTAGTGCATATTGTAGCAAAAAAAACTCATGATATGAAACCGAGCAATAGAGAAAGTTAAAGTGTAGTGGAAGAAATTTGGGCCCAATGAAGCTACATGGGAGATGGTTCACCAGATGTGGGTTTTGTATACTTCATTATTTATTGATTCAAGCAAATGAGTTTTTGGTATATGTATATATATATATATATTTGGTTATAAATACTACAATTAGTTTTGTTATAAAGCTCCAATAAGCGGTATGCTTGTTTTGTTTTTTAGCAGTATGTCATTGTAAATAACGCATCAAGCTATGTTATAAAGATTCGTAAGGAATATTCTTTATTTCCAGTGGTTTGTTGGTCATAGATGTCATAGAACATCGAGGACAATGTTCACCTAAGGGGGAGGGGTTTGTCACAACCCAGAGTTAAAGTTTCATGTAATAAAGGATAATAAAGGAAAAATAAGACCAAGGTCATGGGACACGTATTCCAAGATGAATTTTGGGAAAGCATTATAGTGGGCATCACTTGTGGTTTAATAATGGCTATGGAAATTTTCAAAGGAAAAGAGGAAATAATTGACATTTAAGTAAGGAAATAAAGAAAAATAGGAGAAAAGGAATGTGAAGAAACACAAATATGCATGCAAGGGAAATTAGAGGAAAAATGAAGGAAAATGAAGAAAATGGAGACATCAATAATAAAAAGGCATAAGAGAAATATTTCACTGCTTTTTTCAGTTTGAGCCTGGATCAATTGAGAGAGAGAGAGAAATCCAAGAGGAGAGAGAAATCAAGTAAGAAAAGGAAAATAAAAAGACAAGTAGAGGAAAGCAAAGGGCAAGAAAATGAAAGAAAGGGAGTACAAGGAGAAGGTTGGATCAACAACTTTAGCAAGAGGATTTTGCAGGTAATAGGTTTCATGTGTGATTTCCTAATTGAGGTGTGAATGCATGGTACATAAATTTATTTATTTCGTTAATTTGTTGTTATTGGCATGGATTTTTCCTGGTTTGACAGTGGTTTCAACCATGCCTTGCCATTTATTGGATAGCCATGGTGTGATGGGATTCATTCTTGGTTGAGCTTTGGATTATTGAAAGGTTTTGGAACCAGGTGAGGTATTGGTCTCGGGAAAATCCGAAGGGTTGGAGTGGAGATAGTTTTCTTAGGGAAGCCCTTGACAGGTGGGTGGAGACAAGATAATTCCTCAAGGTATGGTGAATAAATTATGAGGCATCCAATCTTGATTTGGTTTTGTGATCTAGAAACCAGTTTAGGTGAGATCATGGTAGCTTGAGGGTGGAGGTGGTTTAACATTTGGATTCCCTGTTTGATTTTGTTTTGGTTTATCCCATGTGATCCCACATTCATGCTTGGAATATGGCATGGGGGTGATTGGATGAAAGAAATATTTGGTTAAGACCAATTTATGATTGGGTGGTATGTGGAAGTCCCTGACTTGGTTAGATCTTTCATAAGTTAACATAAATTATTTCCCCTATTGTGATTTATGAGCACAAGTACTTGTTTTTATGAGGATTCTATGGATGATTTTTCATGGTTGTTATTATAGTTATATGTTGGTTATAAGAATGGTTTTATGATGTGCTCTAACTATGGCTTTTGTTCATGATTTGATAGTTTGTTGGATGGTTGATGAATGCATGGGCTAACAAATATTGTTGTAGCTAGCTTGAGAGGAAATTGAGCCTTCTTGGTGATTCTCAAATGAAGTTCAAAAGTTTGTGATAATATATTCATTCATGACCTGTATCTGATATGTTTCAAAAATCATTTATCTTAGATTAGGCATGGCTATGTCAAGTTCTTGTTCAAATTATGAATGGTTAACATTGTTAGCTTTTTTTAATGTTTTTGGAAATCTACAGGATGTTCTGATAAGTGTCTAGAGGCTAGCCTGGAAAAGTGGCTCATATCTTAGAACCATTGACGTAAAATTAGAATTTTTTGGTCATGACCACATGGAAGTAGGCTTATGAGTGTGGTTATAGCCTCATAACCACATGCTTGAGGTGTTAAGGGTGCAATTATGGAGTTAAGTTAGTGAAAGAGGGTTCCAACTCAGGGATTGATAACCTGGGGTGGTTACCTATCTCTTGGGTGTTCTGTAGTCCCTAAGGGATGTCAGGGAGTTTTTAGTTTGTAGGCCTCACTTACATCATTAGAAATTGGAGGCCGGGTCATGTCATATTATCACTTATCTCATGTTTACCATGGGGAGCTTGTAAAGCGGGTAAATGTGGGAGGAGGCATTACAAAAGAGATGTTAGATAAGAAGTACACAAGGCCTAGTGTATCTCCTTAGGGTGCACCTATTTTATTCATTAAGAAGAAATATGAGACTCTTAGGCTTTGTATCAATTATAGGCATCTCGAGAAAATGAAAATTAAAAATAAATGTCCTTTACCCCTAATTGATGACTTATTTGACCAAGTCCAACGAGCTTCAATCTTTTCAAAACTTGATTAAGTTATAGATATCAGTAGATTAGGATCGAGGATGAGGATATACATAAGATATCATTCAGGACTAAGATATGGTCAATATGAGTTTTTGGTGTTTCCATTTGGACTTGCCAATGCGCTAACCACTTTCATGTGCCCGATAAGTAGTGTGTTGAGTCATTTCCTTGGAAAATCTGTTATTGTATTCATAGATGATATTCTGGTTTATTAAAATATTAAAGAAGAACATGATCAACACTTTCAAATCCTTTTTCAAACACTTAGAGAGAATTAACTATGTGTTAAGTTTAAATAATGCTCATTTCACTAGAAACAGGCCCAATATTTTGGACATGTAGTGTCTAAAGAAGGGATTGTTGTGGATATAGAAAATATTAGAGTTATTACTGTGTGGCTAGTACCTAAATATGTAGATGATATCATGTCATTTATGGGCAATATAGGTTATTATAGAATTTTAATAGAAGGCTTCTTTAAGTTGGCACATCCAATTAATTCCTTGCAAAATAAGGGGATAATATTACAATGGACTTAGAAGTGTCAAGATAGTTTTGAAAAACTTAAGCAACTGCTAACTACTACTCTAATCCTGAAACTTTCTAATCCTAATAGATATTTTTTTTATATGTACAAATGCTTGTAAAGAAGGATGGGGAGATGTTTTAATTCAAGAAGTCCATGTAAATAACTATGAATCTAGGAAGCTAAAGGACCATGAAAAGAATTATGTCACACATGACCTAGAACTAGCAGTTATCATACATGCTATAAAAATGTGGAGACACTATCTTATAGGAAGAAAATTTTAGCTAAAAACCAACAATTTTAGCCTTAAATACATTTTTAAACAGCCAAATATGAATGTTAGGAAAGCTAGATGGTCGAGATTCTTTAGGGAATATGATTTTGAAATCATACACAGTAAAGGAAACAAAAACAAAATTGTTGATGCCTTGAGCAGAAACTTAAATAAAATATGCGTCATTTCAACAACCAGTTGTTATAAAGACTTGATAGAAAAGATTAAAATAATGACCGAAGTTGATGAAGAATATATGCAAATTAAAAGAAAAATGCAAAAAATTGAACTATTAGGTGAAGAGGAAATTAATTTTTCAATAGATAATCAAGATTTGTTGTTGTTCAAATATAGAATTTACTTGCCTAGTCATTCAAAAAAAAAAAAGATGAATTTCCTAAGAAACCATCAACTGGCCATCTTGGGTATCAAAAATTGATAATTGTGTTGAGGAAATATTTTTATTGGCCTAACATGAAAATAGAGACAACTAAGCATGTGGTTAAGTTCTTAGAGTTCCAACGTGTGAAGGATTTCCATCAACACCCAATGGGATTGTTGCAACCTTTTACCATTCTAGAATGGAAATGGGAAACAATATCCATGGATTTCATTATCGGATTTCCAAGGACAAGGAGGAAACATGACTATGCCATAGTAGTGGTAGATAAACTTAGCATATATGCATACTTTGTTCCTATTAAATCTACCTTTAAGGCTATGAATATAGCATAAATGTTCATGAAGGATATATTTAGACGTCACAATATGCCTAAAAATATAATTTCAGACAATGATGCCAAGTTCACTTCAAAATTTTGAAAGGGATCATTTGAAGGTATGGGGAAAAAGTTAAACTTTACACAACCTGTCATCCTCAAACCGATGGTCAAATAGAAATAACTAATCAGATCTTAGAATATATGTTAAGAATGTATGTTATGGACAATCGAACTAAGTGGGAAGACTATCTCCACTTAGTTGAGTTTGCGTGTGATAATGGATATCAAACTTCTTTGAAGACGAGTCTGTTTGAGGTATTCTATGGGAGAAGATGAAAAGTACCTCTAAGTTGGGACTATCCTAAGGATCAGTTAGTATTGGGACCAGATATGTTAAAAGAGATGGAAGAAGTTGTTAAATAAGTCAAATAGAGTTAAAAACAACCCAAGATTGATAGAAGAGTTATGTAGATTTAAAAAGAGTTCAAAAGGAATTCATCGTGGAAGATCATGTATACTTAAAATTGAAGCCAAAGAAAAACGCACTTAGACTTGGCAATTGTGCCAAGTTATCACTTAGATATTATGGGTCTTTCAAAATTTTAGGTAGAATTGAACATGTTGCTTATCAACTTGCCCTTCCAACAAATATAAAAGTTCATAATGTATTTCATGTATCTTTGTAAAGGAAATATGTACACGAATTAACTCATATAACTTATTGGAATGTTTTACAGGTGGAACCAAAAGGAGAGTTCCTAGAATAACCAATATATATTCTAGATCAAAGGGTAGTAATGCTCTAAAATAAAGACATAGCTCAATTGAAAGTTCAATGGAAACATTTCATCCCATAAGAGGCAAGTTGAGAGTTGGAGAAATATATCCATCTCTATATTAGCAAGCTGGAATGATTTCCATAGATTATGAATAGACACCAGGACTATTTCAAATTCAAGCGGGGGATGATGTGATAACCCTTGACTTGGAGTTTTATTTGTGAATTTGTATAAAAGAATAAGTATGAGTATGTTATTACTTTAAAAGACTTATTTGAAAAATATTTTATTAGTGTGATAAATTGACAAAAAGTGAATGTGAATTTTGTATTTACTCTACTATTAATAAAAATAAAGAGTCTGAAATTAATACAGAACCTGCATCTGGCTAAATGAGATGGAGGAGCTGCAAATTTATGTTTATTATTAATAACCCATTCATTAAGTCTTAGCAATGATCTAAATGATTGGATTAATTATGAATTATGGATATGATTGATCCATAACTTCCCTAAAAGAAAGGGAGTTGTCTTTGGAAGTGGGAAGTAGAGCTCAATAAATGAGTTGGTAACTAATTTCCACCTAGGAGGGGTGAGTTGGAAGTAGTTACTAACTACCAAATTATTTGTAGGGGCAATTACCTTTTATCTTCTTATTGGAATGAAGTACACGAGAGGGAAAATTGTGTAAGGGCAAGAGAATGACAAAAAGAGGGGAGAGAAAGTATTAACAAATTTTGTAGAGCTGTGCTTGGGGGCATACTTGAGAGATGAAGTATCGTTGGTTGGGTGGAGCTGGTGAGGTAATGTATTATTTCCAGACCCATTTTGACAAGTCGGTACTGTTAAAATTTTACTACTTGATTGAAATTCTTAATGATGGAAAGCAATGTAATACTATGTTATTTATTGATATGTGTTTTGTTTACTATGAGAAACTAGTTATAAAGAATGAATATAAGTTAATTTACAAAATAGATTATTTGTTATATTGTTAATTAAGTGCATACTTGTGCGAATTTATGTTTTCAAATTAAAGATTTTTATGAGTTAAAAATATTTGTTTGTTTTATATATATATATATATATATATATATATATATATATATATATATATATATAGTTCAACTAATTATGTAGGGTTCAAGTAATTAATCTATAAAGGTAAAGATATAGTGAATAAATTGGTATAATATTTATATTATAGACTTTGGTCATGTAGAGACTAACCAAAAGAAAAGAATATATATATATATATATATATATATATATATATATATATAGATAGATAGATAGATAAAAGTGTACAAAAAAATCCTTAGAAATTTATACTTGATATTATCTTTAACCATAAGGTATTATCTAACTGATAGAAAACTTATTTAGAGTAAACATGAGGAAAAGTTAACGTTAATTACAGACAATAGTTGAGTGATTGAGTCTAGCAATGTAAACATTCGAGATATGATTTAGGAAGGAACGAGACTGATATGAATGAATATAAAATAGAAAATTTGCATATAGATAAATGTACATAAACATTTATAATATGTGTGTGTGTGTAGAAAGGTTGAGTGACTTAAAAGTCACTATTTAGAAAACTCAAAAGAAGGGCTCAAGAGGACCCTCAGAGTATTGAGCATGAAATTAATTGTTACTCAAGAAAAACAGGGGATGTGTAAATCTTGGTATTACATGTCAAGACTTAAGCTTAAAGAAAATTTTACTTCCTTATAGGAAGTAATTGTTCAAAGAAATAAAAATAAACATTCAATATCAAAATTTTGGAATTTTCTCCTCAACCACAACAATCCAACATTCATGTTCAAAGCAAATGAAGAAATCAAGGGTTTAGATCATCCAACCTGGTAAGAGGTAGATGGAAAACCTCTTATGAGTGAACACAATACTTTAAGCTCCCTCAAATAAATAAAAACCTTGTTAGATTTATAAAGTATGTGTATTTGTGAATAAAAACAAACGAAAAAAAGGTTATGTTAAACTTTGGTATATCTTTGTACAAGAAAAGTTACTGAAGAAGTTCAATGAAAATTGTTAAAAATAAATGTGAAGTTAGAATGAAAATTTATTACTTGAAGTAGGGTCCAGAACATGGGAATCCTGGCCATATATCTATGTTGCAAAAGGATTGCAAAGTTAGTTAGAGTACATCAAAATAGGGTTATAAATTTATATAGAAAAAAATAAATTTATATGTATGGGAAACTAAGAAGGAAGAAATATAAATTATATGGTTTGAAACTATCTCCATTGGCATGACACTACAACAAATCCATTTCATTAGCTTTCTCTTTAGCACCATTTTTTGCTTCCACTGGCTATTTTAGTGTATTTTTCTCCATCGTTTTGAAGAAACTGGTGCTATTTATCGTGATGGCACTATTTTTGGTGTTTTTTTTTGCCAATCCATAATTTATTATTGAAATTATCTATCGTCATGACAAGATAAAATGGGGTACTACATACATCTCCTCTAAAACTAATCTTCATTCCAAAGTTTTAAAACAAGTAACAAAATTATCGATGCATAACCCTTTTTTCCTCCTAAGTAGATGAACTAGGACTATAATTGTCATGTTGGAACTTTACTTCAATCATTAGTGGATTCATAAGTTGTCGAGTGCACTGGTCTGACATGTGAATTGGTTCAACCATCACCATCCCTTGTCTGATACTTGCAAATGAATCAAATCGATAATATGCAACATATCTTAAATGTAATAATGTAAGACCAAAAAAGGAAACACATCATTTGTACTTTCTAATGATGTAGGTAATGCATGTCTATAATATATTAGTCCGTTCTTTTCTACAATTTCAAATGGTCCAAAAAATAATGGACACATATTTTCTCCCTCTCCAAACTTTATGAAACTCTTTTGTGGTTTGACTCTCATAAATACTTTATCTCCAACTTCGTAGTTTCAATTAACTTTGTGACAATCAACATAACTCTTCTTTATGTATTGTGCTTCTTTAAGCCTTATCTTACTCATATTATTTATCCTTCCATTTTTTGTATTACCTTTGGCACTATGAAAACTATGTCTCTGATTCTATCCCAACTAAAACTTGTTCTACATGGCATTCCATATATGCAAATTCTAAAAGAGGCAAAAACTATTCCCATAATTTTTGTTGATCCATGATATACATATGTAACGTATCTTCTAAAATCTAGTTAGTTTGCTCAATATGATCATCAGTTTATGTAGGATAAGCTATACTAAAATGTAGTTACATTCCCAATGTCTCTTGGAAACTCATCCAATATCTACCTATAAACATTACACCCCTATCAAAGGTGATCTTCTTTGGGACTCTTGAATCTTACTACTTCATCAATGACAATTTTAGCGATTTTCCAATCCTTATAGGAAACATTTCCAAGGTTCCTTATTCTTGATCAAAATCCATATAACCATTTGGAATACAAGGCTTGGTTATAAGTGTGAATCTTATTTTTCCCCATATCTTGTACACCTTAAGAATGCTACATAAGTCTAATTTAACTTTATGAAATCCTTCTCCACCATAAACAATGGATAGAGAGAAATAAAAAGGATGTTATATAACATCATATACGCATTAACTAAAGGAACCAAATAAAGTATTAATATAATTGTGTGCCATCAATGATTTTACTATAGTTTTGGAATTTTATTCAATTTCAATCAATCATTAAAGAAGAATATACGATGTTCCACGAGGTCTTGGATAGACAATGATCAGTTGCACTGTTAAGGAATTCCTAGATGTTAAGTCATCGTTTCAATTCCCCACCCTATTCAGGTGTTATTTAGACATGACCATGATATAGCCTCACCATCACCGAACTTAAAAATAAAAAAAAAAATTTAAAATAATAATAATAATAATAATAAATATATTGATTAAGTCAATAATATTACACTATTAATGATAAGAAATATAAGCTTCAAACATTATAATGTTCTAAATGCAAGCATATTGGTAATGACAAATGGAATATCTTATTTAAAAAAAAATAAAATAAGATGCGGGCTATACCAAAACTTAGGTCAACATTACGTTTCATAAAGTTGCAATACGAAACCTAAATAATGTAATAGCTAATATTTCAAATAATGTATTTGTTATGCTAAAGGATAATAAATTCCCATCGCATTATTGATGCAGATAAATTTCCATAAATATTCTTAGATTCAAGAAATTTTACACAATTATAATATAATATATGTACTCTACTGTACATTAAGATCATTTTAATGTTCCTTGATTGCGTTTCTAATTTTGTCTATATGTATGTAATTAGATATAATAAATTACCATTTGACAATATAACTACCAAGTCAATGCATGAATAATTGTATGGGTTTGAGAAAGTCATCATCATATTACATCGCATTCTCTTCTGTATTTCCTATTTATTTGAAGAATTTTTTTAATTAACATACTTTCAGGTACAATAATGGTTTTCACTTCATTTTTTATCCCTAGCTTTCATCCAAGCACTTTTCCCCTTAGATATTATACTCCAATACTATAATATTACCTTAATACGGCCATCAAATTGATTAATAATTAAAGATATAATACGGTAATAGTGTTTCATAATACTATAACTTTCTTTTGTTAACTTCAATACTAAATTGGTTGGAGTTCTAACAACCTATTATAGTTTAATTTTAATCGTTATAATTTTAGTATAAAATAAAACGAGATTGATATTAGGACTATATCAAGAAAAAAAATTATTTGATAATTAAAATGATTATATAATTTAAATAGAAAACTAATGAGTTGCATGTTATTTTATATTTTCAATAATAAGATTAAAAGATAGAATTTGATATAAAGAAATAAGATATATATATTAAATACAACCATAAAACCTAACTTTCCTGCATTACATAAACTTTTCAGAGAAACATTTTGGTATCCAAGAAGATCAAAGTTAATTCCCTAAAGAGTATGGATTTATGAGTTAAAATGCATAGTTTTATATTATTAGTGTTCCTTCTCCCATAAACAATATATAGTTCCTTACCGGAACATTTCATTAAATTTAATGTATTATATTTATAAATTTATTATATAATAATTTATGTATTTAGTTATAAAGGTTTATTTAAAAGAAAGAGAAAAGAATTTTTTTTAGTATTTTATAACATAATATAAAAAAATGAGAGGCAAAAAAATTTAAAATTTTTGAAGTATGATTTTACATTATTATTCTTATTCTTACTTATTATTTTATATTAATACTTTATATATATTTTGAATCAAAATAAATAATATTTTTATATAAAATTTATTGAGAAATTTGTATTTAATTTAATTGGTTCAAGATATTTGAAGAAAATTCAATTGTTATTATATCTTGTGTAGAATATAAAGGGAATGCTCAAGAATTTTGGAAGTGGCATAATTTTTTCTAATGGTTTGAGAAATCCATACAATAATGGATGGTAAGAAGTTTTGGTTTTGGTAGTGCATGTGGATCTCGAAATGTTTGGCCTAGTGCCACTAAAGTGGATCTATGCAAAATTTTTGTGTGCTCTAATTGTCACACCATATAACAGTGGGATGATGGATAATGATACCAAGCTCTGAAAGGAAATTTTGCAACCAAATGAATTGAATGGAAGCATTGATTTCTCATTTGTACTTGACCTCTACTGATGATAAAGAAATGACATCCTGTTGGTTGCTTGACCAACAAGTGGGGTTGGATCCCAAACTAAGTACATAGCCGGAAGTGGAATCCTTCTCTACAAATGGATCTGGAGGAACATGATTCCTTTTATGGAAGTAGAGGTATCAACTCCCATGTTTGGATCAAGGATTGATTCTCCTTATCCATGGTTGCATGCCAATATGGATTCCGTGCAACTTCAAAATGTGCTTGACGATCATACACATGTATCATATATGCATGTGTGGGCACACTTGCCACTAGGGATTCATGCATGTGCATGCATGACTTTAAGGATACCTTCATGGATGAATGCATGTGCATGCATGGATTTGTAGCTGAGAGTGGATGTGGGGCATCATCAAATTAAGACTGTGTCACATATGCATCATCAACATCATCAAAGTAGAGGAATCAAAGTCATCTTCTATTTTTTTGATAATGTCTCCATTTGTAGCAGAGTTTTCATTATTAGCGGAAGAAGACATTTCCTGAAGTGCGACATCTTCATTATTGGACAAGATAAAATTCTCATTTGCAATGACTTAATCAACAACAAAAGAAGTAGAGTCTTCATATGAAACACTATCTTGAGAATATTTTTCCATGTTGTTGAAAAATTCTTCACTAATATCATGACTACTATGATAGATCGAGCTCTCCATCTCCAAATGTTGTTCTTCTAGATCATCTTAATCACCATGTAATCCTTTCAATACAGTCTATATTTCATGTGGTGATTCAATATCTATGATATGATAAATAATATCACAAGATACAAATAGAAATAATCTTCCATAAGCCATGTCAATTCTGTTAATCCAATCAAACTTCCTATCCTATAACATTGGTTTTGTCTCAATTCCTATGACTATTTAGTTCAATCCTTTTCTTGTAAGATGTAGCAAAATCACCAGTTTCCATCCATAGTAATTGTACAAAGTGAGAATGACTTAAGTTGGGAAATCCATTCTTTACCAGTTCAATTCTTCGACATTTTTTGACACTTTCAATCTCTAAGTAGTTTCCAATGCTTTAATATTCAAACTTATGAACAATTTTCATGCACCTTCTCCAAGCCCCTCATTTCTCTGATAACATGTTAAATTATTAGAGCTTGCACATTTAAGGACCTAATAAGAGTATAATTTCAAAAACATTCAAGAATTGAGAAAAATGGAAGACATAATGAATCATGTATATTCAATAGTGATGAAAGAAGCAAGACATAAAGCTATTAAGTTCATCTTAACTATATGGAGGCATTAAATCTAACTAAATCTAAGTGTGCTTTATGTTATGTTAATGTGCATGTACACCAACACCAAGTTTATACTTCATTTGATTTTTTTAATCTGGACTTGGTCACTATAAAGTTTTGATTGAACATTTCCAAGATGGTTTTCAAGTACCACGATACACCATTGGTAGTTTTTAGTTTAGATCATCTTTGCTATATTCTTATTAGAAAAATTTTCCTTATATCCCTATCCTTTCCCTGCTTCAAGTTATGGGCTTTATTATGGGCATTAGAAACTCTATTACTGATTATGCAAAGGGGGGACTAGTTGATTAGAGAAGAAACCGAATTATCTTGGATTAGCACTCTTGGACGACTTTATATATTTCTTATATTTATTGGATTTTATTAAATTTTATGTATTCTTTCACCCTAGATCCTCAATTTCAAGTCCTTTTCTATTGGCTAGTGTAGGAGGCAAGTGACTTCATTCATTAATGATGAAGCTCAAGTCTCATAGAAAACCCCTTTCTCTTGAGTTAACAACCCATTAGTACATGTAGACTCTGGATAATTTTACATTCAAACTAGATAGATATTAAATGTTTCCAAAAAGATATCTAGTGAATAAGTCTTATTTGGGAAGCCCTCTAAAAGATTCTCTAATATTTGTGTGCCTTGACATTAAGTTAGGCGTTATATCTCAGTTACCTGAATTTGGTATAATGATTGAACATGTTGATTTTAGAGTGCTCCTTGTCTTCACTGAGGTACTTTTTTTCTTTGATAGATATTATTTCATTTCATACTATAATGTATGTATAGATACTATTTCATTTCATTTCATACTATAATATAAATAGATCATATTTCAATTCATTGCTTTGTGTCATAGAATTCATGTATCTTGTTATGTTGTTATAGCATTGATATATTGGGAATTCGATGTTCTTCAGCAACCTAGACGAGTCCTATGCCAATGTGAGTACTTTGGGCTATTACACTACTTCTCAATCCTTAGCGGATTACACAATTTCATCATTAATTTGAAGGAAAACCTATCAAACAACGATTGTCTAGTGATTGTGTTTAGTGCATTTAGCAAGTTGGAAATAGATTACCAACCCAAAGAAATTGGGAGGATGGGAGCTTAAAAATATTTTCATTTTTGCAAAGGAGTATGTGTGATGCTATCCTATAGGGAACTCTAATGTAAGACAAGTATTGGAAGAATAAAAAAGTTGAAGAATGGGTTTGATTAGAGAAGAATTCTTGGTAGAGAGGAACAAATATTTGGAAGGTTTTGCTATTAGCATTTAACATAATTAAAAGTGGTATTGTTTGGTAGGTAGGGGATGGATGAAAAATTGACTAAAGCAAGGATCCCTGGATAGGAGGTGATGGCCTTAAAATAATCTCCTTGAATTTGGCAGTGACATTAAAGCATAGAGGAGTTTATTTACTTTCTGAAGCAGTTGATCCTAGAGCTAATCAGATGTCTCTAAGACCTTGGAAATCAACTAATATTCTAGGCCTCTCAGGAAATCTAGCATGGGAATGGTCACAATTTGTCTCGTCATTCATAAAGAATGGAATTAGATTGAGTAGAGACTTACACAAACTCATATGGAAAATGAACAAAGAGTAGAACCATTATGGTGAAATTAGCTTATGAAGTGATGGTGACAAAAGAAGTAGAGTCAGGCCATTTTCATGTTGGGATGTGTTACACAATTAGAGATAACAAAGAAGGTAGTTAATGTCTTAGGGTGAATTACAAAAATATTTGTGATTTTTTTTGTTATGGTTTGGCAAACATGTCGAGAAGAATGTAATTGACCAATAATATGTATACTTTGATTTCAATAAAATAACATAACAAGCACACAATTTTTTTCTATGAAAAAAGAAAGATGCACCATATGGTGGAAGCATGATTTCTCTCTCCATAGTCTTCCAAAAAACATGATTATCCCACTGTGATGAATCACTTAATGTTGAGCTTCACAATTTTGTGTGCAATATTAGACATGTGGCTACAATTGAAGTGCCTGCACATCACAATCGACACACTTGAGTTCTGTTCACCCTTTTTTTATTTCGAAGACTTGATGCTTCATGATTCTCATGGCAGAGTTCTCTCCAAAGATTCTAGAGTATGATATATTGCTTCAACACAATTCTCAAATTATTCCATTCAAATATGTTGCAAATTGGTTCAGATCTATCGAGAATCTTATAAAGGCTCATTTTCACCAAAGTGAGTAGAGTAAATTTTTACAAATGTACTATACGATAAAATAAAATAAAATTAGTACATGCTTATTGATTCAGATTGGATCATTATATTATTTTTCATCCATCTTGATGTTTTTCAAAGTGAAAAAAGTTAAGGAATCAACTCACAACACCATTTTTACCAATGGGATCCAGGGTCTAAAATCTTCCAAGAGTATATTGAGGCATAAAATAACTTTTTTTTGGGATAAAAATTTGTCATTTAAGTGCAACACCTTTTTGTGTTATTTTACACACAAATACCTTTCCAATAGTGTAAGAATCACTTCAATCGAAGTTTGTATGCAAAATTTATGCCACTTAGAAGTTGACCTTCCTATTTTGACCACCATAATTGAGGAGGATGTCATGTCAGCCCCCATTTTTTATGGAAAATGGATTGGCCATGTGATCACGATGAAGAAGGTCCTAGAAGATTCAATATTGTAAGTCTAGTTAAGAGTTGAAGGAGTCAAACCTAACCACTATTAGGATGTTGGGTTATGTTATAACCAGGTCACTAGGAGGAAAAGAGGTTCCATTCTATTCAAGTGCATTTTCTTACATAGATAAGTAAGTAGCCAAGAGTGTATAGGGAGAGAGAAAAAAAAGAAGATGTGTGCATTGCAGTAGCCCACAAGCCATATCACTCATTTCTTTGTACTTGCATCCATTTTCTATTCAGAGAAAAGGAGAAAAATAATTTCACCTTCCAAATAGGCTTTCTTCTGAAAAGGTTTCCTACGGTATATCTTGTGTTCTTGTGATTGCATTTTTGTATGTTTTCTATCTTTTGCATTTACATATTCCACGCATGAAATCATAATTTAATAAATCTAGAAGTCTAAGGAAATTTAATTTGCATATAGTATACATTGTTGGATATTTTAGGATCACATATGAACTTTCTTTTCTAGAGGAATTAGTACTTTTGGGGGAGAGTGGGGAGGAGGGGTCAATTTTTTTTTTTTTTTTTCCTCTTACTTGTCCACTTAGCGATTAGGTTTATTCCTTTTTGCAGCTACTATTCTTGGAGGTCATTGTTTCCATTTTTTTTTGGAGTGGCTACAATTCTCTTTTATTTGTTGGGTCTAGATCTCTTCTTTGGGCCTTCATTCACACAAATATTTCCCAAAGGAAAGTCCACCAAAATTGTTTTATATTCTTCCTCAAAGGTTGGAAATTCCACTGTCACAACGACGATGAATGAAGGCTCAGTAATATTCAAAGATGCTTTGAAGTTGCCAAAGGGAGAACCTTCTAGGGCAATTTTGGGCTTTGCTCCCCTGGTAGGGATGAAAAGTAAGGCAATAATGGGGGTGGGGGTTCAATGGGTGACGTTTACGTTGGGGGTTAGAGCTCCACTTTGGGCTAGGGGTTTCTTTTTGCAATTAGGAGTTTCTCAATGCCTTCATTTAACTTTATTGAGTAGCTATTAAATATTCTAACTCTTTGAAAAAAAAAACAATATAATGGTGTTCCCTCATAATATAGTTGTTAATTCCACTAAAACCATTCCCACTATAGTACTTAGAAAGCTCTCATATTTAAATTTAAATGCAAAGGCAAATAGCAACTCCTCCATGTATGTCATAGTGAAATTAACTCAATATGTTACTACTCTAACACAGGTCTTTTACTTGCAAATTAATTCCAAACACTAAAACTCTAGAGACTGGAGTTGGTGATGGGACTTGCTTTTATTGCTTGTATATCCTATCTACGAGCTTATGGTTGAAGCCTCCAAGAGTTGAACACAAGTCTTTTACTTGCAAATCGATTCCAAACACCAAAACTTTATAGGCCAGAGTTGGTGATGGGACTCCAAGAGTTGAGCACATATCTTTTACTTGCAAATCGATTCCACACACCAAAACTCCAGAGGCCGAGGTTGGTGATGAGACTTGTTTTTATTGCTTGTATATCCTATCTACACCAAAACTCCAGAGGCCGAGGTTCGTGATGAGACTTGTTTTTATTGCTTGTATATCCTACCTACGGACTTATGGGTGAAGCCTCCAAGAGTTGAACACAAGTCTTTTACTTGCAAATTGATTCCAACACCAAAACTCCAGAGAGTAGAGCTTTATCCTACTAAATATACACTAATAAGTTTGAGGGTCCTGAAAGCGATGAAAAATAAAAAACTATTTTGATATTAATTTAAAATTTAAGCACCAAGTTAAACCAGGAAAAATCATGCTTTTTTCGGCCACAAAGACATTTCTTTTAAAACCTTCTTTCTTATTCATATGTGAATAAAATTGATTAAAAAAAAAAACCTTAATGATCATATTCATGAATCTTTAAATTACTTCATAAAGCACCTTTATTTTCCGAACATTTGGGGATCTGTTACTCGAGACAAGTACAGCTGGATCATTCGAGTTTTCTAGACCTTCTCAATTATAGATTGCTCAAACCCCAACTTAGACCTTCCAAACTATCAGGAGAACGTGGGTTCCCACTGGAGAAATATTCTGAAGTTTGTAGCTAAAAACAGTTAGGAAAATATAACTTAAAACCCAATTCCTAACCTATTTTGTTATAACATAAGTATATTTTGTTAAGTCTTGGAATTTTTGTTCTAACAAGTTTCCCAAGATGGTCCGCAAGTACCGCGAGACAACTGTGAGAATCCTCAGTTTGGATAATGTTTGTGGTATTTTCGTCAGCAAATCGTCCTTATATACCCACCCTTTGCCCACTTCAAGTTCTGGGCGTTAGCGCCTCTGCAAAGAAATTTACCCGGAGGGAGGACCATTTGATCACTAACAGGACAAATGGAATTCTCTCCGGTCAGCACTCTGGGAAGGTTCTGTACATTTTTAATATTGGTAGGGTGTTTATTAGATTTTACGTATTCTTTCAACCCAGATCCCCGGTTTTCAAGTCCGCCGCTATTGGCAGTTAGTGCAGGAAACAACCGAATTCATTCATTGACGATGAAGGTGAAATCCAGTAGGCGCCAGCTCCTTTCTATGGAGTTAACAACCCATCACTACATGCAAACTTTGGATCATTTTACGTTCAAACCAGAGGGATATCGAACGTTCCCGCAGAGATATATGGTGAATAACACCTACTGGGGAGGCCCTCAAAACAATTCGCCAATATTTGTGTACCTCGGTGCCGAGTCAGAAATCACATCTCAGCTCTCTGATTTTGGGATAATGACTGAACATGCTGCCGAATTTAGAGCGCTCATCCTCTTCATCGAGGTACGTTTTTGTTTTCGTTGATATTTTATTTCATTTCATTGCTTTGCTTTGCTTCCACAGAATTCATTTATGTATTTTGTGTCGTGTTTCTATATGTAGCACCGATATTATGGGACTTCGATGCCCTTCGGCAGCCCAGAAGAGTCATTCGCGAATGCCAGTACTTTGGGTTATTACAGTGCTTCTCAGGCCTTGGCAGATTACGCAATTCTCATCACTGATCTGAAGAAAAACTTATCAGCCCACGATTGTCCGGTAGTAGTCTTGGGTGGATCATATGGCGGAAGTACGTATTCTCTCTCCATAAATTTAGACCAGTATAGGATTATTTTAACTACAAATTCAACATGTTTTAAGAAATCAAATTTTGTTTGTGAGAATAATTTCAGTAAAATCACATAAAAAATTATTTGTTGACGAGTTTCGAACCAATTAATGTGGTTCATCGTCATGACAAGTTAAAGATCTAAATTGAGCAATGCGTTAAATAGTTACAGCAAGTCATTCCAACAGCTGAATTTGACTAATTAAAGATTAAATAAGACCTCAAACAACTAGGTTTGACGAGGACCTAAATTTTATTTAATTATTTAATTATTTTATTTATCTTTATATATTATTATTATAATTATAAAATATATTTACAATTCATAATTATTTATTAATGTTAATACAAAATTACTAATATTAATATATATTTGTTTTTCCGATTATATACTATTAATATTAATAAAATTATTATTTATTTAAAAAATAATAAGAAAAAAAATAACATTTATATGTAAATATTATGATCAAAGAAGTCTAATTCTTAAAAAATCAAATTTTTTTCATCATTTTTTTATTTTAGAGTATAAAATTTGGAATGGCTGAAGTATGTATTCTCTCCATAAATTTAGACTAGTATAGATTTATCTTAACTACAGATTTAACATGTTCTAAGACATCAAATCTTTTCCTCATTTCTTTTAGATTATAAACTTTAGAAAAAAATTACATCCTTCTCGTTACTTGATTATGTCAATAAATTTGTAGTAATTCTCTCTCTATATATATCATTCTCATCTCTTGAAAATCTTAAGGAATTTGTAGTTTAAATATTATAATTATATAATAATCTCTTGAAAATCTCAATGAATTTGTAGTGGTTCTCTATATATACAATATGTAATTTTTCATTGTTTAAACATGGGCGCTTGACACTTAAAGCTTTGACATATTGGCATATTAAACAATTTCCTAATTTGACTATATATTGGAAAATGGATCTATAAATCATATTAATTCACACCCTACAAATATAAACCCAATACACCTTCCAAATTTAAAAACCCCCTTCTTTCACTAGATATTGTAAGTATTTATTTTTTCGTTAACATTTTTCGTGCAACTTTATATTTTTTTATTAACTTTGAGATCTATTTTTCATGCTTGTCAATATAAAACTCTTTACCCTTAATATATGCTCAATATATTATGCAAATTTTTCTTCAATATAAATCCCACAATATGAATGCAAGTGGTATGGTATTGCTCTTGACTGAAGTCCCGTGTATTTAAATTGTATTTTTGAAGGCATAGAGTACATAAGCTATATAAAAATTTGCATCTCTCTCATTGATTAATAATCTCAATAAATTTGTTGTGGTTGTCTATATATACAACTTGTAATTTTTTTGTTGTTTAAATTGTGTGTGTGTGTGTGTGTATATATATATACCTCATCGATCATGCCAATGAATTTGTAGTGGTTCTCTATATATACAATATGCAATTTTGTATTGCTTAAATTATATTTTTGTATACATAGAGTACATAAGTTATATAAAAATTTGCATCTCTCTCATGCTCGATAATCCTAATGAATTTGTAGTGGTTTTCTATATACTTGTAGTAGTTTCCTATATACAATATGCATTTTTGTTGTTGTTTAAATTGTATTTTTGAATACATAGAACACAAAATATAAATTTATAAGTCCAAAAGCAATTTGTTGAATTTGAATAAAAATATCCTAAAAACTAAAATGTAAAAATTTTAACCATAAAAACTTAATTTTTTCATTATTTTATAAGATATTGCATAATTTTTTAAAAGATTATATCATATATTTATTGTCATATTAAAATATTTATATGACATGTGTATTCAAACATTTACATATATCAACTACATTGTCCACATTAATATTATAATGTTGTTATTAATATATATTAAGATATATAATAATATTACTTAATCTTGCATATTAAAAATATTTAATTGATAACTCACATTGAAATTTTGTATTATTATGAATTATTTTAAATGAACAATTAATTTATATTAAGAATTAAATGATTAATATATTCGTGTCTTATTATTTTATTAGGAATTACTTTATATTATTTTTATTATTTTTTCTTTTTTTCCCTTCAGCATTGAAATTATTATTTTTAATATACAATCAATTATTTACTTAATATTTTCTATATATAGAAATAGATATGAAGTAGATATAGTTAAGATAAAGCATTAAATAGTTTATTTAGGTCATGTGTTGAAAAGTAAAAGATTTAAATATCTTATACTTTTGTTTTACTTCAAATTATTTATTTATTTTTAAGTTGATAAAAAATTATATATATCATGTGGATAACAAAATATTTTAATTTTAGGGTAGAATAAGTAAAATATTTTTTCCACATCCTTGTAATATCAACAACCAATAGAGTGTGCATAGTGAGATTGGTTATTGATATGTTATAATGCTTTCATGCATATTATTTTTGTTTTTATTATAACCAATATTTTTTCTATTTGCAAATAATTTTATTTTTATTTTAAAAATAACACAGGTCAATTCTACATCATCTTCCAAGGAAATGTGATCAGTATGTGCTTCCTGCAAAAAAATAATACAGTAGTCTAACCAGACTGCTTTTTTGCACTGAAATTATGAAAAATTTGACAATATTTTGATAAAATCTAGAAAAGATTTTTGTAAATCTAAATTGTAGTTGTCAAACTTCAAAATTATTTTTGCCAGAATCCAACTACTGAGTAATTTAATATCAAGCTGCACGACTCTGTGTGCAGTGTTGGCGACGTGGTTCCGATTGAAGTACCCGCACATCGCAATCGGCGCGCTCGCGTCCTCTGCGCCCCTTTTGTATTTCGAAAACTTGACGTCTCACGATGCTTATGACAAAGTTGTCACCAAAGATTTCAGAGTATGATATCCCGCTGCAACACAATTCTCAAATTAATCCATTCATAACATAACATAACAATACTTCCATTAATTCACATCTTTCTTGGTCGGCGCAGGATGCGAGCGAGAGCTGTTATCGGAGCATCAAAGAAGCCTGGAAAGTGATGGAGAAAGTTGCGGCTCAACCTAAAGGGCTGCAAAACTTATCAAAAACTTTCAACACCTGCCAGTACAATCTTCACCTTTTCTCTTTGGAAAATTTCTTCTATGCTCATCTCCATTACAGATTTTCTGCCCAAAACCCTGATTTTCCATGTTTACCCAATTAAAATTCCGGCTTCACATTGCATTTTTCAGACCTATTGGCACTTGGGAAGACTTATTCGACTGGATTTACCCACAATTCCAACTAGCGGCGCAGTACAATTTTTCCAGAGTGAAAGCAGTAAATAACATATACATTCTTTCTCTGCTAATAACTTCAATCTAGTTGAATTCTGCAGGGTTGAGATGTTAGGGTTAATTCGTGATTTAATTATTTTGCAGATATGCAGAGCCATTGATAGTAAACCTCCAGGCACGGATGCGCTTACTCGATTGGCTGCTGGAGTGAAATACGCTAACAAACACTCCGGCTGTTTGAATTTAACAAGTTCCGGAAATGGAAATACATCAACCAGCGGAGGGGCATGGCAGGTTTCTCACATTTCTTCTTCTCTGAATTATGCAGGAGAGTATTAATAATGTGTAATGGTGTATGTAGTATTTTTTTCCAACTAGAAAAAAACGAATTTAGACATATTTTTAGGTATAAATAAACTTTTCTAAGATTGGATCACTAAACTAAATTCCATAGTGTTATCCAGGATGGGATCGCTAGGACTAAATTCCATACATAATCTTATCCAAGATTGGATCATTTGACCAAATTTCTCAATGTGTAATTAGTACCCTAGTTACCAATCACCCAAACGAATACAAATAAATACTAAATTCGTCGATTGTGCCCAACAATTCACTTCTACTGGATCTCATTAGATCACTAGGACCAAATTCCATACATTATCTTGTCTGCGATTGGACAACTTGACCAAATTCCCCACTGTGTAATTAGTACCATAATTACCAAATTCACCTAAATTAATATAAATAAATACTAAATTCGACAATTGTGTCCAACAATTCACCTCTATTGGATCCCACTAGCAGCATAAGGTGAGTTACATAAGTGGCTAGTAGATTATATTAATTGAAAATTTATGACTAGAAGGATTATTCCATACAGGATGAAATATACAAAGAACTGAAATGAGAGAGTAACAAAAGGAAAAAAAAAAATATAAGGTAAAAGTAAAATTAGTTTTTTTTGCATTTTGGAAATTTAGAAATAAGGGAAAGAAGAATGTGTGAGAGTGGCTTAATTTTATGAGTGATTTTTTTTTTTTTAAAGAAATTATAGATAAACCAGTTTTGAATATAGATTTTATAAATGTGCATTTATTATATAAATAAGGTTTGAAATTAAAAAACAAATATTGCATTTAATTTTTGGAAAAAGCTCTGTTTTAGAAGTAAAAAATGAATAATAATTTTTTTTATGAATTTTATTTGTAAATGGTTATATTATTCTCTTATTCAAAATTCAAAATAAATCATAAAAGATTTTTGTCATTTGAAAATTTTATATTCAAATTTTATGATATGGAATCGGAATCCAAATTGAAATTCAAACTTAATAAGTATGATTAATTCTTACGCCTGATTAATTGCGATGTCAGTCTTGCACCGAAATCATCACCCCTGTCGCCCCAAACGAAGATACAACGATGTTTCCTTCGTCAGCGTTTGATCTGAAGTCGTTTTCGGATATGTGCCAGTATTATTTTGGAGTGTTGCCCAGGCCATACTGGGTCACCACACAATTCGGCGGATATGTGAGTATATATATATGTACACAGGGCATGCAAGTATATTTTAACGGTATCTTATTCTTTTGTTTACATATTCCAATATTTTAGATTCGACGATTTCTTTATTTATTTAAATTAATATAAATATATTTATAATAATTAAATTATTTATTTTAATTAAATTAAGAATATATAAACATATATTTTTAATAAGGTGTTGTTTCTATAATATATATATATAAGTGAACTCGGAAGGCTTCTCTCCAAGCTTTTTGAGCATAGGAATAAAATCTTAAATCAAAATAAATAATTTGTCTTTTTAGGTCCGATAGATCATTATTTGGTCTCAGGGGACGTTAACCATCATCATCATCATCAATATATAT
>APFE030437871.1:118015-148837 GCA_000404065.3 Pinus taeda | reverse complement strand
ATTACAAATTTTGCTAATTCAATTTTTTTTAATATTTAATAAAAGGTTTGAAATTAAAATAGTTAATATTTTGTTGTAAATATTATTGAAAATTTTGTATTTAAAAATACTTAATTTTTTTATTATGTATGTGCAGAATATAAAGAAAGTGCTCAAGCATTTTGAAGTAACATCATTTTTTCTAATGGTTTAAGAGATCCATATAGTAGTGGAGGGTAAGAAATTTCAATATTATTTTAATGCATAATTAATTTTATTAATTATTTATTAATTACTATATGATATAGTGAAATTGCTGTTTGGAGAATATTAAAACATTATGCATTAATTTTTTATTTATGATTTAAAATTAATATTTTTTATTGATAATTATATTATGTATGTATTGGGTAATTGTGGTTTTGGAGAATATATCCAGAAAAGTATGTGGCTTATTTTTAAACTTTACTAAAAGAAAAAAAGGTTTAAATATTAAAGTTTGTTCTATTTAATTTTTTTCTTAATAAATTTAAACATAAAAGCAGAGATGATAAAAAATGACAACTTGATGATTTGGAACTTGATGATTTTCAGGAGTCCATTGTCAAGATATTGTAGCTTCAAAGAGTGATGATCCAAAATGGCTCAAGGTGCAACGATTAAAAGAAATAAAAGTCATAGCAAAATGGATTTTGGACTATAAAATTTCAGTTCTGGAGTAATGCCCCATTTATTTTTAGTTCATCAAAAGATTGGATGTTATTATTTGATGGAATTTATATAAATGACCTGGTTTATTGACCTATATTTCAATGATGAGACTTAAATCTTTTAATTATTTAATTGGCATTTATTAATGATATACTAAAAAGGCTCATTTAAATATTTTATAGTGATAACATGGATGGATTAATTTTATTGATATGATATAATTAAAATTAGCAACCATTTATGAATATGACACTTTGAAATGAAAATGTTGGATATATTAACTTGTGGGTTTTGCCGATGGTTTTTCTAGTGCAATAATAAACCAAAGATATATGTTGATGCAGGATTCCGTCAACATTATATTGCACTCTAGATTGTGTTAAGGTATTATAATATGTTGTAGTTAGATTTATGCTTTGGTTTTGATTTTGGAATCATTTCATATTTTGATTGTAGAGTGTAGGCACATATAGCATGCTTAATGATTAGTTCACATATGGGTAAAGCGGTTGCACAGAAGTCTATGTGATACCATTACGAGAGGAGGAATAACATTCCTATTTTTACTTCCTAGAACTCCTTTTTTGTGATGAGTTGAAAAGTTGGTGATGCTTTAACATAGAGATTGAAAATTTCCATGATCGTAGGCCACAAGTTTGGTCACCCACAAGGTATAACTATTGTGGATAAAATCATCCTATTAGTTAGGATCAAAATATCATAGAGAAATATGAATGATATTTTTTCCCCAAAATTAGAATTTCATTACTTGCAATTCGATTGATTTAAGAAACTAGGTACCTTATTATGGTGGTTTCCTTAAATGTATCTTGTATGCTAATCCTTTTGTACTTTCCAACAAAACAATTCAAACTCTAAAAATTGAACACAAAGAAACAAAATCCTTTATCAACCAAATTTGTTATAAAGGAAAAAAGTATGAAAATGTATTACTTTAATTAACTTATCAAGAAAGTTAATTCACATATCCAAACCCCAATTGGAAGCAATAATTAATGAGGAACAACTACAAATTTTATTAAAAAAAAGAGATAGAGCAGTGTGGATTGGTTATAAATAAATCGAGGTATTCAAACTAGGGTTTATGTTTCTATTATAGTTGACCTAAACTCTCATGGCTCCCCCATGGGATGGTTTGGGGGGAGGGGGGAGGGGGGTTGTGATTATCCCTTTAAGAATATAGTGGCAAGTTGGGCATCGAGGAAAATAACCCACAAGCCCAACAATCCAAATGCAAAAAGAAATGTTGTTTCTAGTGCTGCATCAAATCTACACAAAATAAAAAAGAGAAGGAAAATATCAATTCAAAAATAATTTAACAATAGGGGAAGAAGGCCACAAACTTTGTGTCATGCATCTCACAAACTACACAGACCATAATATTTGAAATCACTTTGGAAAATGTAGGGGAAACGATATAGTACATGAAGGACCATGCGGTAATCTACAAATTCATTGACATTTGACAGTAAGAGAGACTACTCATTAGATGGATCTAAAAGTACTGGAAATTGCATCAGGTGAATTTTTAGGTAAAAATTGGGCCTCAAAACAAAAACTATACTCACAAATTTAAATTTAAAAGTACCACTATGATTCAAGATGATGATGTCATACCCAGGGGAGAATATTTTGGAAGGAAAAGAAGAAAACTATTTTTTTATTGTATCTTTGGAATATCGCCTGCTTGGTTTACTCAAATGTCAATTGTAGGTTCCCATTGAATGCAAAATTAAATTCCACATATAACTACAATCCACTTTGAATGCTTTTGAGTAGACCAACATCGAAAAGAAATGAAAATACATGGAATAATGTGAGTACCAACTCTGCATTCTTCTGGGTAGATCCACAAAAAAAAAATGAAAATACATGAAAAATGTGTTCAACACGTTTTTTTTTTTTTTTTATGTATTTTCAACTTTTTCTGATGTGGGTATACTCAGAAGTATGAAGAGTGGGTACTCATTAGATATGGTATTTGATTATGCATTCAATGGGTACCTACACATGACATTTGAGTAAACCTACACGGAGATAAGCATAAAATACAATTAAAAAAATATTTTCTTTTCTTTTAAAGTTCAATACTCTCACTTTATTGTTTTAACTACTATTTTATTATTTTCCTTAGGATCCCCATTTTAGACCTTAAAATTCCCCTAATGTGAGAGAGGATATAGAAATTAAATGGGTTCAAAAGGCTTTTTCAGAGTTATTTTCTACAATGTGGAGGACAATAATAAGATTTTCCAAGGAGGACCATACTTATTTAATTTGAAATGCTTATATATGATACATTGGGTGGAAAGATATAACCCTAATAAAGAAGAATTCAACTTAACACCAATTTGGCTCTAACTATATTCATTATCGTAGGAATTTTGGGACCAAGATACACTAGGAGGTATAGGTAATGTCATTGGCTCATTTATAAAGACATCAGAAATGACCAAACTAGGGTGATACACATCATATGCACAATTATGTGTGTATTTATGGTCTGTAACCTCAAGTAGATATTCCACTGAGTAGTTCATCATAACATATCTTATAAAATTATGCTTAAAATCCAAAATCTACAGTATGAGGGTTTATTTCTCCTTAGATTTCGAATTTTTTAAATTATTTTTTATGTTTATGCATGCAAATTATAATTATGTATAATAGGGAATAGAAAAATAAATTTACAAGCATTAACATAAGATATAACCTGGGAAATCCTTTTAGGAGAAAAACCAATTGGAAGGTGCGATTTCTTTGCTCTCTTACTTTGAATGAAAAATGGATGCAAGTATAAAAAAGTTAGGCATGTGGCTTATAAGATACTATAATGCACAAATCCTCTATTTTTTCTCTCCATATCCCCTCACAGGTAATCTACTTATCTATGAAAAAAAATGCACTCGAATAGAATGGAACCTCTTTTCCTCCTGATGGCTTGGTTATAACATAGATCAATATCCTACTAGCGGTTAGGTTTGAACCCTTCACTCTTAACTAGAGTTATAATATTGAATATTTTATATTCTTATTCCTGATGATTATGTGGCTAGCCAAATTTCTATGAATAATGGGGGATGATGTGGCATCCTCTCAAATTATGGTTGTCAAAACAAGAAGGCCAACTTTTGAGTGGCATAGATCTTTCATATGGACTTTGATTGAGGTGATTCTTATTCCAATGGAAATTTGTCTATGTGTAGGATAACACAAAAAGGTGCAATGCTTAAGAAATAGAGTTTTACCACACAAAAAACACCATTTGATGTATCAAAATTCTTTCAAAATGTTTGAGATCCCAATTTTCAAAACTATGTCATGTTAGTAAAAATTGTCCTGTGAATTTCTTTCTCCACTTTTTCCACTCAGAAAACATTGAGATGGATGAAAAAAATATAGTGATCCAGTATGGATCAAACCTACCCATTATGGGACTCTTTTGGTCTAAAAAATCTTATACTAAATGAGATGAGGAATTTTTTCCTCCACCTTCTCTTGGATGTACTACTTAGATTTTCCCGGAAGTTGTCCTTTCAACGCCTCCCCCATCTTGTATGTTTGGACCTCTTCTACAAAAATATTTTTTATTTCAACTCTTCATGAGAATTTGGTGATAAATCCTCAATAGAAGGCATGACATGTTCCTATTCTTGATCTAGCATGGAAACCTCTAGATTTACATATTTTCTACATACACCACTAAGTAAATGTTCATGTATGAGAGTAGACTAAGTCTATAGGAATCATCTCCCACATTTTCTAGTATCTCAATGGAACCATATCACAAACCCTTAATTTTTTTACCAGGACCTTGTAGTCACTCCTTGTTCAATCATAATAAAAACCAGTCTTTCAGCTTGAAGGACTTCTTTTTTCTATGTTGATCATGCTTGGTCTTATATTTTTCCTTTGATTTCTATAGTGTCTCCTATATTACATATCGATTGATCTTCCTAATATTCTAAAAAAAAAAAGTATACCCTTAAGGCATACCTTGTAATATCATCCCTCACTTCTCCTTCCTTCTCATATGTAATATCCAAATGTGAATGTGGAAAATATGAAAAACAAGTTCCAAATGGGATCTTGCTAGTGGACTTGTGGATTTCTCTGTTATAATAGTGTTGTATATATATACCAAATGGTCATTCCAATTATTTGGATTATTTTAATTGTAACCCCTCAAAAGATGCACCAAAGTCCTATTGACTAGTTGTGCCTACCCATCTATCTATCGGTGGAATGTTGTAAGCCTCTTGAAATCCATGTTCATCTTGAATCTCCCACAGTATAATCCAAAACGTACTAAGAAATATTTGTCCCAATATAAAATGACACTTCTTGGTATCCCAAAGTGCACCCAAACCTGTCCAAATAATAAGTTGGTTTCTTCTTGCCCATGATGGTAATTTTACAAGGCCACCCCGCAGTCTCATGCACACAAGAGTCAACCATAGTGGTCAACTAAGGCAATCCACAACATTGTTGGTGCTACCCTTCTTGTACTTAATGTTCAAATTGAATTGTTGCAAGTATGTGGACCATTTCTAATGGTGATCATTCAACAATTTCCCTTGTGTCTGTATGAAATGAAGGGGCTAGTGGTTTGTGTGGACAACTGTTTCCTTCCCCATAATGTAATTATTCCATTGTCAGTGGTTCTATAAAATGGAATACATCTCTTTGTCATAGGTGGGATACTTTCAGACTGTATTTGAAAGTGTGTCATTGTGATATGCCACTGGATGCCCCTGTTGGGTAAGAACTGCATCAATAACATAGTCAGAGACATCTATCTCGATTTCAAATGGTTGTGGCAGGTTTAGTAATGTGAGCATTAGTGTAGAGAAGAGGTGATGCTTCAACTTGGAAAACTCCTTCTATTGGGATTTAGATCGAAATAAAATTTATTTTTCTCCTCCCTTGGTGACTTGAATCAAAGGCCAAGTTATATGAGTGAACCCCAACACGAACCTATAATAGAAGTTGGCAAGATCTAGTAAGTTGCGAAGCTTTGTTAAAGTGGTTAGGGTTGGCCAATCCCAAATGACTTGTATCTTGGCTGGGTCCACATACGCCCCACTCATCAATGATGTACCCCAAACATTTAACTCGGTTCATACCAAAAGTGCATTTCTCCAAATTTGCACACAACTTGTGTTGTCGTAGGGTTTGGAGGACTTGTTGAATATGGTGGAGATGTTCTTCCCAACTTGGTTGAAGATCATAATGTCATCCAAATACACCACCACGAATGAGTTGGCGAAGTTGCAAGATGTCGTCCATCAACCTCATGAAGGTTGCAGGGGCATTCATCAACCCAAAAGGCATGACCAACCATTTGAAAAGGCCCTCCTTGGATTTGAAGGTAGTCTTCCACACATCGGAGGGTTCGATCTGTACCTGGTGATAACCAAACTTCAAGTCAATCTTGTTGAAATATTTGGACTCGTTGAGCTACTCCAGAAGGTCATCAATCTGTGGGATTGGATACCTATTCTGGATAGTGATCTTGTTCAATGCTCGATAACCAATACAAAGTCTATAGGTCCTGTCCTTGTTTTGTACCAACATGATTAGGCTCCCATAGGGTGATGAACTTGGCCTGGTGTGCCCTTTCAACAACAACTCTTGAATCTACCTCTTGATTTTATCTTTCTCTAGAACAGAGCATCGATACATTGGTCCATTGGATATCAACATGCTTGAGGCCAAATTGATGGAGTGCTTGACCTGACAGTGTAGAGTTACCCATGTGGGTGAGGTGAATATGTCCCTGTACTCCTCTATAATCTTGTCCATATGTTGTTGCCGTGCAGAGGAGCCCTATCTAGAGGTTGTGACCACAATCTTCTTCTTTCCTTGAGGGTGAATCATAAGGAAAAGAAATTTCCTAGTATGGGAAATGATCTTACTACATTTCTTCATAGTGATTAAAGAAATTACTGTAGGCGGTGCTACCTCCAGTATCCTGTACAACTTATTTCCAAAATTAATAATAATAATGTGAGACCTAGACTCATACACAACATTCCACTTCCACCAGTATGGTTGGATTAATAAAACATCAAAAAATTCAAGAGGGGAAACATCACACAATACCTCATCTATGAAGGGCTTGATGCTGCAGGGAAGGAAACACCGTTGGTTGATGCAAAGATCTTGCCCTTGGTGAAGCCACCCAATGGTGTATGGATACAGGTGCGGTATGGTCAGTAGGCCCAACTGCTTCACTACCTTTGTTGAAATGAGGTTCTTTTGGCTCTCACTATTGATAATGAACTGCAACGAAGAACCCTTCATCCACATCTCTGAGTGGAAGAGACACTCTCTCTCCTATGGATATTTGGGCTCATCTGTCTAAATCTTGGTGGTGGAAATGGTAGGCTTCACATCGATAATATGATTCCATTTTTCATTATCCTTGTCGGTTTCAGACTTATATTCAGAACATGCATCTGATTTAGAAGTCTTTAGCTCGACCACCAGTGACTTCTTGGCTCAACACTCACTTATGTTGTGAGTGGGGCTCTTATGGAACTCACACCATTTCCATGTGTCCTTGCTTATCTTTATGGTGTTTTTCTTTGCTTGCGGATTCGATGGGTTGTCCTGGGTTTCCTCGCCTTCCCTTTTCCCTTTGTTCTATGGTTTGGGGGTACCTTTCACTTGCTTTGGATTCGCAGATCCAAAGTCTCACTTCTTTTGTTTAAATTTATGCACGATCTTAATAGCGTATCGATAGGATGTGCTAAGTGAGGAGATGTCAAGAAAATCCATCTCATCCTAGATGTACTTGTGTAGGCAGTCATGGTACATGAGTACCAAATGTGCGCTGCTACCCAATATCATATTAATGGAGGTGCAGTGATAATGTGGCACCAACAGCAAATTGAGAAACCCTGATTGCTCGACACTGTGGACCCATTGCTGCATCTAAAATACTGTAACACATGTTTCTTCATAGTATACCTTCAGCATATATTTGTCCGTCGCCAAATGTGGAAACTTAGTGTGGTTGGTGAGGTCCCAATCCTCCATTTTTAATAACAGGATCCTCGCGAGATGAGGGCCTTCAAAAGGGACCTACTTAGGTAGCAAGGGTGTGGATACTGTAAACTTCTTGATATCTGGTTCTTTCATGACCTTTGCTTTGCCCTTCTATGGAGGGATAGACTTAGGTAACCTTGTCATGGGTTCCACCCCTTCAACATCAATATCCTCTGTTCCCTGGAATTCTTTCACCTCCAGGTCCACTACTCTCTCTAGCTTCTTATCTTTCCTATTCTTGGCCTATTTTTCGGTATGTTTCCTTGGGGAGGCATGCGCCGATGCCTTCTTTTTCTTATCTTTCATGGATTGTTTGGGCTTGTCTAGTTGGTTTTCTCTGGTAGGGGTAGGCTTCGGCCGCGGCAACCTCGGCACCGTAGGCACAGTAATTGGAGCTTCCATACCTACAACTTCTAGGGCAGTGGTGTCAAAGAAAAAATCATCAATACTAATAGTTTCAACGGGACTTGGTGCAGACATTTTCTCAAGAATAAGCTTTTGGTTTATCTTAGGAAATTTGGCAGAAAAGGGGCTCACAACTAAATCTTCCCAAACCAGTCAGCTCATAGGCAACAGACAACAAATTACACCAATAATTCTGAGAGTGAAAAGTGTACTCTTTTGGACTAGCACGTGTAATTTATAGGGGATTTTCATTCAAATCTGACCGTTCCCCCCAATTTCTAACAATAAATGTTGTTTTGGCAGTAGATATTCAAAGATTTTTTCCTTAGTTATCACCACCCCCCGTCCACTTAACCATCTTCTGGCCATCAAGTCATGAACAATAACTCCAACAATCATTTTCCTGCTATGTTGCATGGTGCCTTCCTCCATGGCACAACTTCCTGAGTGCAACTTCATGGGTTGCATCTTCATCCTTCTCCGTGCAGCCTGCTCGCTAGGTTTTCCTCCAAGCTGGACATTATAGTTTTTAGTCCCATGCTCCCTTACAACTATGTGGAGCACTAAGATTATCATGTTGCCATATAGTCATTGTGTAGGATCCCATTTATACAATTTCAACTTGCTCCCATTCACTCTTCCTGGGAAGGGTTCCCCATTCAGCTTCATGATCTGAATTGTGCCTCCATTTGTAATTTCTTTGACAATATATGGCCTTAACCAATGCATCTAGAATTTACTCAGAAATTTAGTGAATATACTATCATATAACATGACAAGATCATTTACCTTGAATGTGTGAATCTTGATATGATGATCACACCATGCTTTTTCGCGATCCTTCTATACTTGTTGATGAAATCCTGCCAAAAATTAATCTTCTTCGAGCTCCATCAGCTATGCAAGTTGCTCCTCTAAGGCCTTGCGATCCGCCATATTCGTCAGCACTACTATGCACAGACATGGCACAATGTACTCCATCAGTATTACGGCTCTGACCCCATATACTAATATGAACGTTGTATGTCCAGTCAGCTTCTTACAAGTAGTCCTATAAGACTAGAGTACTGCAGGTATGCACACATCCCTGTCATTTAGCTACACGTTACAAATCTTCATCAACCCATTCTCCAAAATCTTGTTATAGGCTTCAACAGTTCCACTGGCCTATGGGTGATATGGTGTAATCTTCTGGTGGTAGACCTGGAATTCTTCAGTCAACACACTGATCATTTTATTCAGAAAGTGCGTACCCCTATCACCCATCAACAATTTTGGGCAGCCAAATATGGTTAAGACATACTAAAACAAGAACTTTGTTGTCGTAGCCCCTGTACAATCCTTAACTAGATGTGCTTCCACCCATCTAGTTAGATATTCTGTCGTGATGATGATATAGCGCGCACCTGTTTTCTTTCTTGGGGACTGAATTGGCACAACAAACTCAATCGCCCACTTCTTAAATGCCTGCAAGGACACCTAAGGATGTAGTGTTAACTCATCCCTTTGCAAGGGTCTACCAGTTCTTTGACATGCATCACATGCCTTACAATACACCTTGGATCCTTGTGCAATGTTAGCCGCCATAGACATGCGCACAAAATATTTTGTGCAGTTTCCTTGCCTGCATAATGGCCTCCCGAAGCTCATGCATGAGATTCAAAGAGAATGCTATCCCACTCAAAGTCCATCACATATCTTCACAATATTTCATCTACCCATTTTATACAAATGTCCTGTAATGACTGAAAAATCAGCTGCATGCACTACTAATTCCTTCTTTTGCTGGGCTGTATATCCTTCCGGTGCCATCCTCGTAGTCAAGAAGTGAATAATGTCTGCAAAATGGTCATTTACTATATGTAACACAAAGTGTTGCGCATCTGGAAACCCTTCCTCCAGATTATTAGGCTCCTTTCTTGTTTCGATCCATGACAGATGGTTAGTTCCCACATTTAACCTCCTTGGCTTCACAATGACTTCAAAGTCATACTCCTGAAATAGTAGAAACTATCTTCAAATCTTCCCCCCAAAAGCAGGCTTATTGACCAAGTATTTCAAGGAAAAATGATTGTGTACATCTTAAAATTCCCTCCTAATAGATAATGGATCAATTTTTGTAGCGTGTACACCATGTCCAACCCCTCATGCTCAGTCGTTGAATAATTTTTCTCAGCCTTTGATAACTTCCTACTTCCGAAGGCTATAGGATGGCCCATTTTGCCTTCACCAGCCTATGTTAGCACTGCACCCAATGCAATGCAAGAGGCATCTACATGTACATGAAACTCCTTTATCCAATTAGGGAATACCAAGATCGACGTAGTGACCATCTTTTCTTTCAACACATCTAAGTTGTGTTAACATTCTTCGTCCCAACATAATGTTGCGTCCTTATTTAGCAGTTTCTCCATGGGCACAGTAATTTGAGCATAAGCTTTGATAAATTTTCTATAGTATCCCATATGTCCCAGCATTGCACATAGTTGCTTGACGTTCCTCGGGGCCTCCAAATTCACAATTACTGAAATCTTTGCAGGGTCCACCACCAATCCTTGCTTGCACACAACATGACCTAGTAAGATCCCAAAAAGGAACACAGAATATGCATTTCTTCAAATTTAGTGCGATCTGGTTTCTACAACATGTATCCAACATTAGGCATAGAATTGCTACATGGCGCTTCACTAAACCAAACACTGTCAAGTCATCAAAGTATACTTCCAAGAACTTATGAATGAACTCCTTAAATATTGGCATGATTATGTGGGAAAATATCGAAGGCGCATTCTTAAGCCCAAATGGCATCACAATGTATAGAAAACAACCCCACTCCATCATGAAGGTCATTTTACTCCTATTCTCTGGCACGATCTTGATCTGATGATACCTGGAAAACCCATCAGTAAAGGAATAGGCCTCGTGCCCTCCAACATTGTCTAACACTTCGTCTATAAATGACGTTGGGAATATGTCGTGAACACATGCATCATTAATCTTCCGCAGATATACACAAATCCTTATTTCACCTTTTTGTTTCTTCTTCTGAACCACCATCAAACTCACACAGTCAGATTATTCAACAAGTGCTATGATACCTACCTCCAACATTTTATCCATCTCTTGGAAAACCTTTTCCTTATATTTAGGATTAAGGCGATACGACCTTTGTTTAATAGGCTTCACGTCTGGCTTCAGAGTGATCTTCATAATGCCCAACTCACCAAATATGCCCTTTAAATATAAAAACTTAGTGGGGAAGAGATCCAGGTATTCACGGAGTAACTTAGCAACTTTATCCACTGTAGCATCATCACAATAATCCCCAATTTTGCAAACTTTGGCTCTTCTTTGGTGCCAATGTTTACTTTCTTTATCTTCAAAGGTGTGGAGATGTCTGGGTTTTCTATTTGTGGGCCTTCAACTTCACAATGTCCTTCTACCTTTGGAATATTAATGTTTCGTGGGTCTTCATTTTCCTCTTCAATGGTTACATAATAGCATTCCAATGCATGGCGCAACTAGGTGCTCCAGTCTGGTAGGGTCCATTCCATAGGTTCTGTTGGTGTTATGAAGATAACCACCTTAATCTCTTATAGTGCTTCATCGATGCTTGCAAAGCCATCTTCAAAGCTTAACGTCAATAAGAACCATTCTTTTAATACATCCCATTCTGTAGTGTCATGGTGGAGCTCCGTTTCTAGGTACCATTTCATGGGAATTGTGTCCAAGGTATGACAAAATATGTGTACCCATTCTGGCTGCAGTTCTATTCCCCATGCTTTAGTCCATTTCGCTAGGTGATCACGTTGATCGTCCCTTCCAAAATACTTCTCAATCATTCTGGTGTTAGCACGCCCAAACCATAGCTTCATCATCCTTCTGTAATCTCTCCATCTAACAAAACTATCCTTATGCGTACCCCACCATCGTGCAGGCTTAGCGCGCAATGCCAACTCTAATGCTTGGAAGTGGTGATCCTTAGGGACTTCGTGCTCAAATTCGTCCAAAAACAGATCTATGTCAGTTAAACCATCATAATAGGGTAATTTCCTTACCTCCAACAAAACATAGCGCAATTACTTCATCATCATATTGCATCGCAAGGTAGACACTTCATGTAGGCGATCCTAACGATCTAACTCCTAGTCTGAGTCAGAGGTGTAGGAACTCTCCTAGTCCCATGCAATCCTCCCATCTATTGTCAGATTGATCCATTTTTTATCTCACGCTGTTATTTTGTAGATTTGATCCAGTTCATCATCACTTTCTTCATAATTGAGGATTGTTTCAGTATATCGTGCCCCTTCTGTAGGGTCCAATGGTACTATAACATGAAGCAGCTTCCTTTCAAATGAAATTTTCCTTCAAATTGATGACTCCATTCATATTAATAGCCCAGTCAATTCCCAAGAGTGTGGGGTCAGTATAGTCAGGATTACTATCATCAACAATTTTTATAACTTCAAAGTCTGCTACCGCGCTTGCACCTTCAGTATCAACTGTTACTCCATATAATTGTCCCATGGGGATGATTTTCTATTGGTTTTCATTCTGAGATGAATCGGAGACCACTACAGTGCAAGTCTCCCCATCCTTTCCCATGTTTGTCTCAGTAATATGTTCGCATCAAACCCCAGATCCAAAATAACCTGGTCCATCTCATAATCACCTATCTGTGCAGTGAGCCTCATCTTGGACCCTGTTAGTGCCATATGTTTGCCAATATTTCTGACTATGTGGTGTCCATCAGAGGTTTTCTCTTTGCTGGCGCATCTATTTATTAATTCCTATAGGGCCTCCATAGCCTTGCTATTGCATAGCATTTTCATGTAGATCTCCAAAAACATAGTGAGGACAGAGGGATCAACCTCCATAGGTGTGTTGATTTCTTGCATTTGGTCCTAGCTCCCTTAGGTGGAGGCCTTAATGAAGCTCTTCTTGGCTTCCATAAATGTTTCCTTAGCGTGATCTAGATCAAATCTGACTTCTTTCTCCCATGCTTTGTGGACCCATCCTTCTTCTTCAAGTTGTTTACCCTTATCAGCACAAGTCATCATTCCACTTCTTAGCACAATGTTAACATTTTGGTATTCTTTGCGGGGCTCCTCCCACATTATATATAGATTCTATGTAGGCTGCTAAGGCTGTCTTTTCTTCTCTTGCATTTTAGCTATTAGTACCGAGAATTATTCTATAGTATGGTAAAATTGTCTTCAATATTGACATGATGGGTGTGTGGGATTCTGGCAGTCTCATGCATAGTGCCCCGACTGTTCACAGTTGTAGTAGATAATCTGACTGCGACCTCTACTAGGTCCTCCTCCTACTCGGACCCATCCTCATCCTTGATAACCTCCATGCACTCCTCTGGTGCCCTGATCTAGAGGTCGAGTTTCTACTTGCATCCAATATGTAGGTGTTTTTTCCATCATCAGATCATAGCTTTGACAATGGTGCCCATCGTGGCCCACAGATTTTCATAAGTTACAAAACAACTGCTGGGGTGTCTGGATGAACTTTTGATGTAAATGGAAATTATCAATCGCATGCTGTCCAACACCCTGAAAAATAGCACGGCCTTGTTGGGGCTTCTGGCTTCAGGGGAATTGGCCCCCCTCTTGTAATATAGTTCGTGTCCATGGGACAATGATCTTTATCCTCCCCATGACCATTGCACCTCAAGCACCAGACTTCTGCGCACACTTCTGGTTTAGTCTCCTTGTGTTTCTTCAAACTCTATGTTAGGCCCCTTTTGTAACCCCTTTTTGTTATTAGTACAACCCCCTTATTATATTTTTGTACCCATGTAGTCCACATATATTCCCATTATTGTTATTATTATGCCCCATAGAAGCCCGCTATTGTTATTATTGTTCCCTTACATTATTATTGTTATTTCGGCTCTAATTATATTATGACCCTTGAGACTCCTATATATAGAAAGGAGGTCTTGTCATTTGTATCATCCAAGAATTTTTCATTTGTGTAATGTAAAGGAGGTTTCCCCCTAGAAGATGTTGAATTCTAAGGCGTTGATCTATCTTTTCTATCTTTTTGTGAGCTGGTTTCATAACATTTGGTATCAGAGGTTTGGATTCTAGGGTTTCATTGCTCCAAATAGGTCATCGTGACATTTTTTCTATAACTTTTTACTGCGCTATTTCAGACGCTAAAAAAAACCAATTTGAGAAGAAATCGTGTTGAACCTTGGGTCCAAATTTTAGAGCTTGTATCGCTATATTTTTGGACATATGATCTGAGGAAGTTAGGGATTTTACAAGCTCTAGAATTTAAGCTAAAATAGGTCATCGTGGGATTTTTGATATAGCTATTTCGCTACGAAGTTTCAGAAACTAAGAAAAAAACCCATTGGAGAAGAAATCAGTTTGAATATTTGCTCTGAATTTCAGATCCTGTCTCCCCATATTTTCAAAGATATAGTCTGAGGAAGTTAGGGTTTTTGCAGACCCCCGAATTACATTCCAAACAGGCCACCTTGGGAAAATTGTCCTAACATGAATCCAACCATATCTTGTGATGCATTGGCCAGAATTATCACTCCTCAAACTATCAAGATAGAAGGACATATCAAGAAGAAAAATGTTCAAGAAGTGAAAGGTCACATCGAGCATCAAGTAATGAATCCAACCATATCTTGTAAAGCATTGGAAGAGATTACCACTCCCCAAACTCTCAAGATAGAAGGACATATCAAGAAGAAGAAGGTTCAAACAGTGAAATATCAGGAAGAAATGTACCAAGAAACATCAAAAGAAAAGGATACTCACCAGGAACCAACCCTAGATAAAGAAGACTTGAATCCGACCATATCTTGTAATGCATTTGTCGAAATTACCACTCCTCAAACTATGAAGATAGAAGGACATATCAAGAAGAAAAAGGTAATAGTGTTGATTGATTTAGGTAGTACCCATAATTTTATTAATTGTAAGATAGTCAAGGACTTGAATTGCTTCCTAGATCCAACACCAGAGTGTCAAGTGACGGATGTAAGTGGAGGAACCATAAATTTCTCTGGAAAGTGCCATAATATCAAGCTATCCATGGGATAATATTTATTGAATATCCCAATGTTTTCCATTCCAATGGGTGGTGTTGATGTTGTACTAGGAGTCCAATGGCTACAATCCTTGGGTACAACAGTTTTTAAATTTCAAGAACTTTTTATGAAATTTTCTTCGGAAGGAAAGGAAGTTGAATTAAGGGGTATCATAGGGAAACTAGGAAATATAATCAACTTTGACGGAATGACAAAGCTTCTAAAGAAAGAAAAACGAGGTGTAATTGCACAATCATGTTCGCTAACTATTCGCATATCGAAATCATCTATTCCTCCAAATCTCCAAAAAGTCTTGGACAAACATTCCAAGGTATTTGAGACTCCCAAAGGTCTCCCACAGATTCGTGATCATGATCATGCTATTCATTTTATTCCAGGATGTGTTCCTCCAAACGTCAAGCCTTATAGATATCCATATGCCCAAAGGAGTGAAATTGAACATATGGTTGCAGAAATGGTAGAGGTTGGTACAATTATCCAACCAAATTTGATAAACAAAGGAAGGAATGAATTGAAGAATGGCGAAGCAGTGTGGGAACTCATTCAAAAGTTGCCGAATATCCCAGTTCCAACAATATTGCTAGAACTTGACAAGGAAGGAAAAAGCATATTGGAACTTGAAGCATTTACAGAACCGAGAAGTCGATAGCTACAAAATCGATCAATTTCAAAGCATCTCATCAAGTTGAAGAACTTACCTATTGAATATTTCACATGGAAGGACAATAATTTTATACAGAAGCATCAAGAACTACTCAAGCATTGAGGACAACACTTTTTGAAGGAGAGCGACATGTTAGGCCCCTATACTACTAGTGTAACCGCTTATTGTTATTAGTACAACCCCCTTATTATATTTTTGTACCCATGTAGTCCCCATAGATGCCCACTATTGTATTATTGTGCCCCATAGAAGCCCACTATTGTTATTATCGTGCCCTTACATTATTATTGTTATGTCGGCTCTGATTATATTATGACCCCTTAGTCTCCTATATATAGAAAGGAGGTCTTGTCATTTGTATCGTCCAAGAATTTTTCATTTTTGTAATGTAAAGGAGGTTTCCCCCTCAAAGAGGCTGAATTCTAAGGCATTGATCTATCTTTTTGTGAGCTGGTTTCATAACACTCTATAACTCTAGGTGTAAGCTTGCTAATTGTGAGTGGATCTGCTATGCTCCTAGGTTCTTATCTTGAATAAGTGATGCCTGCAACCTCATTGCAATATCTAAGGCTTCTACTTGGCTTTCTATCTTTTGTTGTGATAGAGAAATTCTCAAGTGGGGCAAAAATGATGCAATAAACCATTCACGATGCTGGCTATCTATGATCTACATGTTAGCTCCTTTGATCTGACACTTCAGCCTCTAATCAAATTCCCAATCCATTTCATCGACCCTCATCATGATCTCTTTAAATCCAATTATTGACTGTGAGTTAGGTTTAGGCTTACTAAATTCCTTCTTTAAATCCACCTTAGTCTCTGCTAGCATTGCAAAGGGATTATCAGAACAATACTTAATATACCAGGTTAGCGCGTGATTCTGCAAAATGGTAACCAACTACGGATTCTTTATATTTTCATCAATAATATGTTGTGTTGTCCATACATCATTCACAAAAAACTAGAAGCGTTCTGCATCTTCACTTCCTATGCCCTTAAAGATCGACATCTTCATTGCGTTTGCCATTTTTAATGGTGGTGGTGAAGATGGAGGTGTGGGTGAAGGTGTATGCAGTGGAGGTGGGGGTGGAGGTGGCGTGGAAGGATGATTTACTTGAGGAATCCCCTGAGTGATTAGTTGAACTGCGCTTTGCGGCATAGTCTGTCCCGCCCCTTCATCATCACTTGAAGGAGGTCTAATTAATGGACTATACTCTAGCCTCAATCCTTCACGATTTATAAAGAATCGTCTACTTCACATGGCTCTGAAGATCAAGGTAATGGCATCACCTGTTTTTCACATAACATCATTTTAATCCAAGTATTCAATGATCGTAAATACTTACCTCATGATCCTTTGAAAAATATTTGCTCTACTTTGCTATAGCTGACTGAGGTATCAACTGCGAATTCTATAAGAAATCCTCCTAGAATTTGATCGAGCTAGTGATTGATAGTCCACATGATCTCAATTTTAGAGGCTTCTAATCATCACACTAATTCTGGAGTCCACACTATAGGATTATTGAGCTTCCACCTTCCTTGGATATTTGTCAACTTAGCCAACCATTCATATAGCTTAACGGGGAAAGTGCAAAAGAAAATATCATGTATGTTTGTATACAGAAACCTATTCAGCCACTTTTCTTTCGACAGACACAGATTCCTATTTTCTTGCATCGTGAACTCGCGAATCTTCCAATCTAACCACTTTTCAATCTCTTTCTTGGTCAGATTCCAATGATACGACATCACACATCTCTTTCAATAATTTCCTGGTCCCGACAACGAAACCATTTGCTGGCTTAGGGGGTCCTGTCCCAAGTTCGGAGTTAGTTGTGACAACCAACAAAACCCTACATTACTCGCCCTTTTGGAAACAACATGCATAGTGCAAGTTGCAGTCTCACCCAAAGCAGTATGGGGGGATGCAAGAACCAAGTTTTTGCATCTAGATACTATTATGTTGTCTTTTAATGACTTAGATCTGCCTTCGTGCAGATCGATAAAATCTGAGGGCTCACTACTACACTCTGTTAGAAAAACCTTCACACCTTCACGAAGGTTTATGATCAGTTCTTGCAGACCTTTAATAGACAATTTTCCTACATACGTGCATCAGTGAGCAATCCGAAATTAGTGTTCATGCAGATTTACTTAAGTTATTAGTAAACATAAGAGAATTCACCAGAGTGTTTGCGAAAGTATTTAAACATGCATTGCATACATTATTAAGATTTATTCAAGAGAATCATGTATCATTCAATCAATATCTCATAAAAAAATCACTCATAAACAACATATAACATTAGCAAAGATCAACAAAAATACTCAGGAATTCTCTGAAAACAATCTTTATTGATCTTCAATTCAATATTATAGACTCAATTGCCTTGTAGACACAACTGCAAGGGTCCATGCACTCAGTTGCAGACTCTACCTAAGCCTCTGCGCACTCAGCTGTAAATCCTTTCCTTCCCTATCTAAGTGTAGGAAGCAGAGCCTTCCTACCCTCTACTCTTTTATCAACTGAATTCTCTATCTTCTCCTCTACTATTGATACCTTAGACTCTCTAAGACACACCTATTTATAGTATTTTTTATATAATGCCATGGTCCATGGACCATGGGTGGATCTCAAAACTAACTTAAACTTATCCAAAGCAAGGGGCTAAGCCCCTTTGAATCCTATTCATCTACGTGCTCCACATCCACAAATCACAAAGACTTTTCATTATTTTCAAAATTATACCAAAATTTTGGGTTATCATAACCCCAAACTAACCCAAGGGACCCCATCACAACATACTTGTGTATAAAACTGCATACTTGAGTAATAAATGCCACTTATAATCCTTGATACCCAACTTTGTACAAAGGGAATGGAAAATGTTTGTGAACTCTTTCACCTCTTGGTCCCTTCCTTGTCGCAGGGTGGTCCAGTTTATGTATTTATATTCACAGCTGTCGATAGGGCATCTCAAAAATAATTCCAAGTGGGTGTGGATAAAAATGGTGAGGATTCCCTCTTGTCCTTTTGTTCATAGTAGGTTTCCCACTAGTCCTTAACATGTGGGGCGGCTTTGAGGAGTGCAAATGTAATATTTTCCCTATTGGAAAAGTCATGAATTGAAAAATATCCTTCCAAAAAATTTAACCATCTATCTACAACATTTGCATCTATCTGTCCTTGAAATATGGGAATGTCAAAGTTAACTTGTACCTTAAAAGGAGTGTTGCCTCCACAGTGGTTGCTGGATGAGGATGCCTCGCCTGTGGGTTGCCATTGAAGGATTTGGGAAAAGTTATCCATTACTGTGTTCCTTTATCACTCGAGGGATTCCTCGAGCAATATTTTGAAAGTAACTCCTACCCCCTCATCTTTCTTTTCTTCTGTCATGGGAGGTTGTAGAGGTTTGTGAGGCTGTTCTTGCAAAGGTTCAACTAGATTGAGCCCTAACTCCTTATACGCTTACCTCGTTGGGGACATGCAAAGAAAAATGGAGAAAGAGAAGACTACTTTGATACCATTGATCTGGACTTATGCAGGAACACAACAAAATACAGATATACACATAAACATAGAGATGCAACATAAATAAAACTTCATTTCATTAATATCGAAGAACTAAAATATGCTTACATAAAGAAATGGAAATAAAATAGCTCAAGCGATGGTAGCTTATCTTTGAGAAAATATGCGGCAGATACATGCCTCTGAACTATGTTACAATGAGTTTCAAAGGCATATTTATTATTGAGAAACAATGGAAAACCTTAAACATCCAAAAACCTAACCCTAGGAGATGAAGCGCCAAAACTATGGGCCTCGTTTGGGTGATTTGGTACATCAACTTCCAAGGGTCATAAATTTGGCATACGATCTCTGTTATGCTATCATAATACCTCGTTTCAAAGATCTCTAAGAGGAGGCTGAAAAAATCTAGTAACCTAATTTGGTAACTTTACAATCTCTCCATTTTCCCTAAAAACTTCTTTTATTCCCTCAAAATGGCTGCAGATGTTTAGGACTTGAAAAACTGCCAAAAATAGTAAGTTGTGCTACAATTAAGGAAACTGAAAAGAAACAATGTTGGGGGTCCAAGTGGAATAGGTGGGTGGCCACAAATATCCACTTGGATCAAGTAGTCATGTCCCTTCATGGTTGTTGGTATATATTCCTAAAATTCCATGGAAATGTTTTCCTAGGGATGAGTGGGTTTAGGTAAGATATTATATAGACCCCACTTCTTGTTACTAGGCCTGTTGGTACATCAAAGAATGCATTCTGTTATGAACCTAGGTGTTTTTTCTTGCATCTTGAGCCAATACACATACCTTTCCAACAAGAAAACATTTAGGGGTGAAATTTTGCAAATTGGTTATTTTTGGACATTTTTTGGAAAACATATCTGCCAATTTGGTTAGAAATTCACATGTTTTCTGCATTTATATATATGATTAAATGGATTAAATTTTCCTACTATTTACCAATTTTAATATTAAATTACATGTTATTTTTATTGAATATTCACTCACATTCTATATGTATGACTTTTCCAATCATAATAATCTCCTATAATATTATACACATGTATAATATTTAAATCCTTAAAAGATACCCTAGGTATTCCATTTTCTTCCCTACACCAAAATTTCCTACAACCTTGGAGATGTGAGCCTCTTTAATAAACTACAGTCACTAACCTTTAGAAACACATAACTTATACAACCTATATAGTAACCTCTCCTGGAGATGGTATTCAAATGTGTTGTCACCATCCTACACATAAATCGTGCTCTACAATTGTTGAAATACCTCCATGAAGTCCTTATCCTTTGAATGTGAATCTCTACATGAAGCATAGGTGAACAGAGCCATGGGTATCAAAGTTCCCAAATATATGATATTTTATGTGTGTGTCCTTGAAAGCATCTCATCCAACTTGTTTATCTTTCCTTTCTTTTGCTTGATCACTAAATGAAACTATTTTAGAAACCTCATCCACTTCTAATTCTCGGTCTATTGTAGTTTATTATGGGCTTGCAGATACTATAGTGGCTAGTTATCTTTGTGGATTAATATCTCCTTTCCCATTATATAGTGTTTCCACTTATTCACAACTTGAACTAGGGCATACATCTCCTTATCGTAGGTAGGGTAGTAGAGAATTTTGCCATTAAATACTTCATAATGGTAGCATACAATCCTTCCTACTTGCATCAATATTTCTCCCATAGTGTACCCGCTCACATCTATCTCCACTTCGAAGAGTTGTTACAAGTTCAAAAACATTAGAACTAGTGCTTGACTAATATTTTTATTTAACTCCTCAAAGGTCCTTTGCTAACCCTTTCCACATGGGAAAATATTTCCACTCAATTTTATGGCATGAAGTGTTGCAAATACTACTGAAAATGAGGCCATGAATTTCCTCAGGTACTTTTCTTACCCAATGGAACTCCTGACCTTAGAAACATTAATAAGAACTATTCACTGCATGTTGGCCTTCATGTTGTTTATATACATCTTTAACTCTCTTCCACCTATCACATACCCTAGACAGATGAAATGTTATTATGCAAACTCACACTTCTTTATATTCTCCAACATTTGGTGCTTCTTTAATGTCTCTAGCACCATTTTCAAATGTGAGATGCGCTCCTTTGAGGTAGCATTCTATACCAATATATCACCCAAATAGACAATAAAAAATGAATTTATAAAAGATCATATTATATCATTCATTAACCTCATAAGCATATCTAGTGCATTACATAGGCCAAACGACATGAAAAACCATTGATATAAACCTTGCTTTGTTTTAAAGGTGGTATTCTAGGCATCTTCTTATCTAACTTGAACCTAATGATATATAGACTTTTATTCTATCTTGGTGAAGTATTTGGATTGATGCAATTGATGCAATAGATCATCTATCCTGGGAAGGGGGCACTTGTTCTTCAGTATAATTTTGTTTAATTCCTTGTAATCTATATGCATCCACCAAGTCCCATCCTTCTTTGAACAATGATGATGGGTGACCCACATGGTGATTTACTCAATCCAATGAAACACTATTTTAGTAGTTGTTGTGGCTTCTTCTTCACCTCACTTGCTTCTATAATGGAATTCCTACACAACCCAACATTTAGAAATGGAGAATTTAGAAATAGCTATATATAATGATTTGGTTGCCTCTTGGGCGGTAGCCCTTTAGGCTCCTCGAACACATCCTTGTATGATGGTAACAACTCATCTATTTTATTTTTTTCTTTTTTAGCACACCCCTCCAATGATGAGTTTTCTCTGATTAAACCTTCTATAGATTAACTTTCTCTTAAAAAAGTAATGATTATTTTCTTGGCTTGGTTGGAAATTACCAATGAAATGTTTAGCTTTCTCTTTTGCATGTTAACGGTGAAGGATTTTACATCCTTGATGAGTCGGTACTGGTTGTCTCTCCACATGAATATTACATCTTTCTTGTACATATAGAGACTTCCAAACATCACCCCACATACATCAAGGAGAAATACATATAGTTATACTTCACTAATAAAGTCAACATTGGTGGAAAATATAGTTTTTCACTATTTGGTTACCATTATTTTTGCATCCTTATGTACCCATCCAAATGGATATCGTCTTGTATGATCACAAGATTCTAGTCCCAATTTGTTGACCAAGAGCACATGAAGAAGAGTGAACCATTGAACCACATCAACCAATTGATGAAAAAAGAATATGTGGCTCACTTTCCATTGGTTGGGAAGATATGCTATCTATGTCATTGTCATAAGCTATGTAGTAGCACATTGGAGAAGAAGGAACACAAATGAAGGGAGAGGACAACTCTGGATGGGAAAGAGAAGTAGAAGGGAAAGTGGGAGCAACTTGAAAAAATAAGAATGCAAAGAGAAAGAGAAACATTTGGTTTGAAGGAAAATTAAAGGAGGGAATCACTTCCAGGTGGGAAAGAAATTTCCTCTCAAGTCACCATTGGCCGAAGTGTGGAGGTGGTGATTCTTGGAAAATCCTTAAGGGTTGGGGTGGAGGAATTTTTCCTGGGAAGTTCTTGGAGTGTTTCTAGATGCAGTCATTGTTGCATGTTTGGTTTTTCGTGGTCATGGATTCCCCAAGTTAGGTGGAACCATGGTGTTGAATTATATAGGGTGGAGATGGTGAGTATTTAGATTCCCTATGTATTTTGTTGCTCATGATTTTGCTGAAGTGTGGAGAGAGGGATTCCCTAGATTACTTGTGTATCACTAACTATAACTCAGTTAAAGGGTAGAGATGGTGAATCTCTAGATTCCATGTACCTTTTTTATTATAACTCAATTGAAGGGTGGAGATAGTGAATCTTTGGATTCCCTATGTAACTTGAATAGTGGAGACGACGAGTCTCTGGATTCACTATGAAACTTGAAGGGTGGAGATTATGAGTCTCTGGATACCCTATGTAAATTGAAGGGTGGAGACTATGAGTCTCTACATTCCCCGTGTAACTTGAAGGGTGGAGACACTAAGTCTCTAGATTCCCTGTGTATCTGTTATCACAAAATCCAGCACTGAAGGGATGCTGATCAGGTAGACTCTGTGTAACTGTTTCAGACCAATCTTTTGGCTAAGGATTAGCCTCCCTAGCCTGAGAGGGCTCTCTCAAGAAAGTTATTGATTTTGACTGTTGATAAGAGGTCTAACTCTAGTAAAGTAAATTTAATAAACATGTTGGCCGGATAGACATTAAAAAGACTTCCATTGGGCTTATGGAGTTGATCATATTCAATAAGATATAACACTGCTCATGCATAGAAGTCAGGGCATGTAATGTTTAAATACTCAAAACATCATCTCATAGGAACCTCAGCTTACAAATACACACAGGAAGTCAGAGCAGCATAAGTGAATTCTGAGTGATTGTGTATTCATACAACTGTAAAAACATAGAACATAAAACAAAACCACATATCTTGAGCATTTGGAACAGTAAAAGAATCCTGAGAAGATAAGCAGCAAATTATATTACCAAACTGAGTTTTTACACAAGCCAAAGCAATACTCTGTTTCTCAAAATATCCAACCACCTAGCATCACTGAGTATGCAGCAGTAGGTCCTTTAAGTCTTTAATAACCCGATAATACATGGCATTACCACGTTCCTGATATGCTGGAGGCTTCTTTGATGTACAGGTGTGCCAACCAAAACTTTTCGTATGCAGCTCCCTTCAAATCCTAATCACCGAGAATAAAGTGGCTTTATAACCAAAAATTCCAAATTTAGCTTAAAACATTTTACCTTTTACTAAAGGTACACCTGGCATATGTTGAATGGCTGTGGCAGCTTCCTTTGATCCCTTTCATGTCACTTAGGTGTTTTCTTTGCCAATTTCTGAATATTTCATCAAACTGTTTGCCTATGTTTTTAAAACAACACCTACAACAGTTTCGTAGCGCGCTGCTTGATGGTGATGCTGCAAAACGGCTGAACAATGATTATGCAGCGAAACAGACCAATAAGAGACTGCGCTGCGAAATTGCGTAAAGGATCGGTGACATGGATTAGACAAGACATGTCTTATGGAAACATGATGATGGAGGATGACCGATAGGATTAGAATACGCTTTACATCAAACATCTTTAAAGCTTCAACCCTAAGTAAGAAACATAGACTAAAAACAATTTAACACCAATTTTAGGCATTGGACTTTGGGCAAAGGGTTATATACAAATGTTTACAGTTCTAAGTGATAACAGTGGCTCCACCTGGGATAGTGTGCTCCTGTAGCACACTAAGAACTTGTAGATCCAGTGCTTCATCCATTCCCTAAAAAAAAACACACATGAAGTTGACAGGCATTCCTTTCTAGCTTTGTGGGCCTTCTCCTCGGGCTTAAGCTCTTCTGTTCAGCTTGTCATTTATTTTCAACAGGAAAAAATTCATAAAACGGTTATATACAATGTTCATGAGATACTTGGCAGAATTTTCATTGATTGTAATGCTTTAAGAACCTGCCATTAACAGGTCCTCCAGCATATGGTGCTCCATCAACTTCCTGCAGAATGTAGGTGTTATTTCCATGGAAAGCAGAAATCTGATATGGCCCTTTCCACAAATTTTCAAACTTACCATGTTTACCTTTCTCTTCAATTCTGGCTTCCCATTTCAGGACTTTATCATGAATCTGAAAAGTATCCTCTTTGATCTTCTTGTCAAATGCTCTCTTGACCCTATTCTGATTTTGCTGATGACTATCAAACACCTCACTTCTTTTCTCCTGCAGAGCTATTAGTTGGTTGATCCTTCGTTGTATGGCATTTGGTTCCTCCTCTAATCCTTGAATCAACTTCATTACTGGTACCCCGAGAGATGTTGGGAATATAGCCTCTGCTCCATACACAAGTTCATATGGTGATGTTCCAATGGACCTCTTTGTGCAAATTCCGTCAGCCCACAAGGCATACTTTAATTTCAAATGCTAAGCCTTTTTATTTTCTTGCAGCAGCTTCTTAATAATTCTCACAAGACTTTTGTTTGAGCTTTCTGCTAAGCCATTTCCCTGTGGATAATAAGCAGTGGAATGACCAAGGGAGATGTGGTATTGATGACAAAAGTTTATCATTCTTTTAGACTTAAAAGCCTGAGCATTGTCTGTGATAATCTTGATTGGACAACCGAACCTTGATAAGATATTATTCTTTAAAAAGGAAATTATTACTGAGTCATTTGCTTGCCTGGTGGGTATTGCCTCTATCCACTTTGTAAAATAATCAGTGGCTGTGAGAATCCAACGATGTTGTCCTGATGAAGGAGGATGAATTTCTCCTATAAAATCTAATCCCCACTGCTGGAAAGGTGCCTCAACATAAACAGGAACCAGTGGCATTGGCATGAGCTTTCTCTTACCTTCAAAAACTTGACATTCATGGCATGCTGCTATCTTTTTATAAATATCTCTGAACATAGTTGGCCAAAAATATCCAGCTTTCAAAATTTTGTTTGCAGTGGCTTTCCAATAATGATGACCTCCACAATCCCCTTTATGAAACTCATCAATTACTTTATCAGCGTCTTCTTCAATGAGACAATTTAATAATATTCCCTCCTGCATCCTTCCAAAATAAATTTTGATCATATACAAAATATCTGAGAGATCTCAACTTGGTGAACCGAGCTTTAGATTTTGAAAGGTTATCAGGGGCTCTATTGTACTGCAAGACAAATGCTACATCCTTATACCACTCTGAGATCAAAAATTTTCTATTGATTTGGACCAATTCTTCTTCATTCTCAGAAATTTCTGAGATTTCTGTGCTAAAATTGATACCAATGCAGTCCAGATTTGACTGAGTCAACAGTTTTGCTAAGCCTTGACCCTTTACCAACTTGGTGGGCTTAATCTCAATGTCATACTCTAACAGCTTTGCTATCCATTTCCCTCTTTTTCCATCTGGGTCAGCTTGTGTAAGAATATCTTTTATAACAGCACTTGGCACGTATGCAACAATATGAGAATGCAACATATAAATTCTGAAATCCTTAATTGCTTTCACCAATGCATATGCTTTCTTTTCTAAGATATTATATTTCAATTCAGCATTAGCCAATGTCTTGCTAAAGAAAGAAATGGGCTGTTCAATACCTTGACTTCCCTTTTGCAACAAGACTCCAGCAATTGTATCTTCAGAAGCAATTGTGAAGATCAGAAATTCTTTGGTAAAATCGGGGCTGATAAGAACTGGTGCTTGAGAGAGTGCCTTTTTGATCTCTTCAAATGATTTCTTTGCTTCAACTGTCCACTTGAAATCTGCTCCTTTCCTTAACATTTTTGTTATATGTTTGACCACCTCAGCAAAATTAGGAATGAATCTCCTAACAAAATTAACCTTTCCAAGAAAATATTGAATCTCTTTCTTACTCCTTGGCAAATCTAGCCTTTGAATAGCACTAACTCTATTAGGATCAATTCTAATTCCCTCTTCAGAGATAATATGTCGAAGCAATTTGCCAGAAGTCAAAGCAAAGATACTTTTGGTTGGGTTTAAAGAAATACCAAACCTCCTACACTTAAGCAAGATCCTTTCTAGGTGCTTTAAGTGGTCTTCTTCCTTCTTTGAAAAGACTGTGATATCATCAAGATATACCACCACTGATTTATCTTTTTCTTCAGCGAAAGCAATGTCCATATCCCTCTGGAAAGTGGCTCCTGCATTCATGAGGCCAAAGGGCATTTTTGCATACATAAATGTGCCCCATGGTGTAGTGAAAGCTGTCTTCTCCTGATCATCTGGATGAACAAGGATCTGATTATACCCTGAGAAGTCATCAAGCATAGAAATCCTTTGTGAACCAACAATATTTTGCAAAATGAAATCCATTTTGGGAAGAGGGTAATTATCTTTCAGTGAAGCCTTGTTTAAGTTCCTGAAGTCTATACAAATTCTAATCTCCCCATTCTTTTTCCTGACTGGTACCAAGTTAGCAAGCCAATTTGAGAATCTGATTGGAACAATAATCTTGGCATCAAAAAGCTTTTTCACCTCCTTTTCAATTAGTGGCATCAGAAGAGGATTAATCCTTCTTAATTTCTGCTTAAAAGGATTCTCATTTTGCTTAATTGGGATGGTATGTTGTATGATTGAAGAATCATACTGTTTCAAATCAGCATAGCTCCATGCAAAAACATCAATAAATTTCTTCATCATTTCAACATATTTGACCTTCATATCAGCTGATAAAAACTTTGAAATTTTGACTAATTTGGGCACAACTGAGTCACCTAAATTACAACTTTCTATTTCCTCTTCATTTGCTTGCAATCTTGGTGCTTTAAACACATCATTTTGATCAAATAATTTTTCAAGTGGAATAAGGCCTTTAGGAATTAGGTTGTTTTGTAGCTGCAACACTTCAGACTTTTCCTTTGTCTCTGTTAACATATTCTGCTGATCAATTTGATTATGCTCAAACTCTTCTTTCAACTCTAGGAAATTTCTTACCTGCTAATCATCTTCAAAGACCTGCCAGTTTAGGATATTATCCGGGATAACTGGTCTATGGCGAACCTTCACTTCATAGCTATCAGAAGCATGTTTGGGAATAATAAACAGACTGGCTGCCATAGCAAGAGAATCAACAACATAATTTTGATCTCTGGTTTTTATACTGAAGGTATAGGATTGAAAATTTTCCAATAATTCCAATACTAAATTTCTGTAAGCTCTCATCCTTGCATCCTTTGTTTGATATGTACCTTGTACCTGCTTAATAATCAATTCAGAATCTCCACAAACAACAATGTTCTTTGCCTTCAATTCTATCAAGGTTTCCAGGCCTAACACTAGAGATTCGTACTCAGCCATGTTATTGGTACAATCAAAGTTTAGTTTGTATGACAGAAACTTACTTTCTTCAGTTGGACTAGTGATCCAAATTCCAGCTCCTGCCCCTTCTTTCCTTGCTGCTCCATCAAAGTATAATGACCAACAACCCATGATATCTTCTTCATCTCCTTGTTGTCCTTCATGACTTTGATTTTCTGCTGATTTATCTTTTTCTTCTCTCCCATCTGACTCATTAAAAAGGATAGCTGAACCAAGACCAGTATCACATGAGTAAATAGGAAAATTTTTAGGTTTTTCTTTGCTACTCACCATGTAGGCCATCCTTGTTTCACGGTACAACCTCCTTTGCCCACCAAACACTGGAATAGTAGCATATGTGAGGTCCATCTGCATTGTGCCCTTGATTTTGGCTGCCCAAGACCTTGAAAGCAACATTCCAAACTTAGGTGGGATGTCTGCAACAACAATATCCATAACAGTGGTTTTTGCTGGAATTTGTTGTATACCCACAACCACATCTTTTATCAAACCTATGCAATGAACTCTCTTAGAATCAAAGGAGAATAAATCCTTATATGGCCTAGTAATTTCTAACCCCAGTCTCTCCATAATTACTTTAGGCATAAGATTATGTGATGCTCCCGAATCTAACATAGCATTATGTAAAGTCATGTCATGAATAGTAATGCTTATGTAAAAAGGAGGGAACTCTTCATTTTGTTCATCCTCAAGCCTTGGACCCAAGCAGATAATAGGATTATCTTCTTGTACATTTAGGATATCAGCCACCCCTGGTTGTGAATTAAGCATTTCAACAAATTTGCTTCTATACTTATCTACCTTGAGAATTTCATTAAAAGGGATTGATATTTTAATTTTTGCAATCTCATTCTCAATATTAAAAACAGAGGTAGACTTGTCACTTTCCTTTGGAGGAGAAGAAATTTGAATGTCCCTTTTGTCAAGAGGAGGATCAGCTTTACTTTCACCTACCTTTGCTTTCTCCTTTTTATCATCAGCTGTCCCTGAGGTTTTCTTCTTGAACTGTGCTTTGTCTGTTGTAATAGGAACATCCCTATTCCTGAGATTATACTTCTTTTGTATCTCAAAAATAGCATGTTGATAGCCCTTTAAAAAATCTGAAGGTTCTTCCTTTGACTTGGTCATGATGGACTCATCATGTTCCTCTCTGGTCAAGAAAATTCCTGACCCTTCTTCATCAAAGCAATGAATAGATTCCTCAGGTACTCCAGGTTCTTCTTCTTCATCCACCAAGTTTTGTTGAAAAGGAGGTCTCACTGGAGGATCTGCCTGCTGATTTCTATTGTCTCTTGGCCTTTGCTGATTTTGAGGCCTTCTAAATTGAGGGTTTCTAAATCGAGGCTCTTGCTGTGCTTGGGGAGCAGCAGTATTCCCAAGCGCTAATTGTTCCATCAACTTTTCCATGGTTCTCATTATGGTTTCAAACTTCTCTTCTTGAGCAGAAGTAGAAGGCTTCTCCTCTTCCTTTATCTTAGTCTTTGCCATCTTCGACTTCTTGGCAGCAAGCATATTCGCATCTACCTTAACTGCATCGTTTTGCATGTCAGCCAGAGTAGCAGACTCTCTTTCTCTGAGTAAAAGGGAAAAATCTGAATCAAATGACTCAGCGTATCTTAACTGTGCCAAAGCTCCAGGAGGTTTCAAGTGTGCTGGAATAGAATTATATACCTTATTAAACCTCTTAGAAAAGTTTTGGACAGTCTCCTCTGGAGCTCTTCTTAGACTATTGTATTCAGTGAGGGCTTGGACAGGATTGGTTCTATTTCCCCATTTCCTCATAAAACTATCTTCAAACTCAGCCCAACTATGAATGCTACCAGCTGTTAGGGCTTTAAACCATTTTCTGACTTCCCCAATGAAAGTCTGAGAAAACAATCTTAGCTTTACATCTTCATCATCCACTTCATACCTATCAATAAAATCATTGAATCTATCCACATGTTCCTCTGCAGTAATATCTTCATCCCCTCCCCATGTTGGAATCCTAGCAGCATATTTATTAGGAAGATCATGTAAAATAGCAGGGAGAGCTAGAGGAGCATACCTAGGAGGTACGGCCATAATGAATGGAGGAGCAGCGACAACAGGTATTGTATGACCAAAGGGAGAAGATTTAGTGTGAGATGATGTCTGAGAACTGTTTGGACTAGCAGAGGCAGAAGATAAAGTACTGGTACGGAAAGGACTGTTTGGACTTTGCAAACCACTGACAAAAGAACTCCAATTAGGGAGAGGTAAACCAGTTTTAGATTTGAGCAACACTTCAAAAGGATCAAGCTGTTTGAGCTGATTTAAATCCTCTTCTTCTAATAGCAATTCTGAATTAACAACCTCCCAAAACTCTTCCTTATCTTTTTGAGACACTAAAGATGAAGTATCAATGCCTCCCTTTTGTAAATCTAAAATAATTCCAATCAATTCTTCTTCATTTTCAGACCTCAACAACACCTCTTGAATTTTATCATCAACAATTTTATTTTCAGGACTTCTTGAAAATTCAGGAAACAAAGATT
>APFE030437871.1:47038-117067 GCA_000404065.3 Pinus taeda | reverse complement strand
CATAAATTGATTCCTCCTTGCAGCTTTGACACTTGGCTTCCTCTTCGTTTAGCTGAGATGGCATGAGATGAGCAATTAATGTCCCATGTTGGCTTAGGATACTGGAAGCCTTGATTTGCTCCATGTTGGCTGAGAATATCCCTAAATTTTCGGTTCTGGTCCTCCATCACCTAGCATCACCGAGTATGCAGCAGTAGGTCCTTTAAGTCTTTAATAACCCCTGAATACACGACATTACCACGTTCTTGATATGATGGATGCTTCTTTGATGGACAGGTGTGCCAACCAAAACTTCTCGTATGCAGCTCCCTCCAAACCCTAATCACCGAGAATAAAGTGGCTTTATAACAAAAAATTCCAAACTTAGGTTAAAATATTTAACCTTTTATTAAAGGTACACCTGGCATATGTTGAATGGCTGTGGCAGCTTCCTTTGATCCCTTTCATGTCACCTAGGTGTTCTCTTTGCCAATTTCTGATTATTCCATCAAACTGTTTGCTCACGTTTTTTTGAAAACAACACCTACAACAGTTTCGCAGTTTCGTAGCACGCTGTGAAACCGCGAAACTGTTTTAAACAATTTCAATTCCCTCTGAGATTTTAACTGCTTTGCCACCTGATTGCAAAACTCCTTTTACCTCGGATATGTATAGCAGGGTTTACATGCCTTCAAAATAATGAACTTAAGCAAAATTTTACAAAATTTAGAACAACACCTTTCTTGGAATCAACAATTTCATTTAGCAGCTAATTTACTTAGCTGTGCCTTCAATTTTGCAACCTCCTTTCTCATGGCTTTGTTTTGAGCTCTTAAATGCATGTTTGTATTTTTGATGACTTTGGCCTGTTTGAGAGCTGGAACTGTCCATGTGTAAACATCAGCCACTGAATCCACCTGGCCTACTAGGATTTTGCTTCCTTTCAACACAGCTCTTCGATAATTTGCATACCTAACTGCAACCTCTCTGGTGGCACTCTTCATCTTAGCAATTTCAATCTCAGTTGCCTCCAACTGGTCCTTTATGGCTATAATATTTCCTCCTTGGGAAATGATGACCTTTCTATTTGAGCCTTTTTTCTTGATTTCCTCTGCCTCCTCTGTTCTGGGTAATTCCTCAGGTACCTCTGATCTAGGCAGTTTCTCAGCTTCCCTTGCTTGCTTTCTTGTGAGAGGTCTTCTTGGTTTGAAGATAGACTCATCACCTGGTTCATCAAACCTCAGTCTTTTTTAAGCCCTAGATTTCTTAGTGCTTTCCGGTGTTGACTGTGTCAAGTCAATGTGCATTGGTTCAATGTGCACCGGCTCAACTTGCTCAAACTCAATGGCCTCCAACAAATCACTCAAGCTGGCCTTTGATACCGGGCTTTCCTCAACAGCCACTGCTTTGCCTTTTTCTTTTCTTATTTGACTCCTTGTCCTCACCCTTGACATTTTTTCAGATTCCTTTGGCCCAGGTACAGTCTTCTTATGCTGGGCTTCTCCTTTTGCTGATGGCTGAGGTTGTTCTTTAATAACCAATGGCTTGACTGATTTTCTTAACTGTGACTCTATGGATGTTTTACCAGTAAAATGCAACAACAACTTGAAGTGGTAAGAATAGACTTTATTATATCTTCCCTCACAAGTTAAGTGCTTCTGAATACAGGTGAGAAGCAGGGTATAATGCTCCTTAACATAGTTTCTAGGCACTGCTTTTGTCAGGTCCTCATTCACATATGCCTCTTTCAAGAATTCTTTGCATGGATTCATATCGAACTTGAAGTTCTTAAGCCATTCTTGTCCCCCTCTTGGGATCTTAGTTACTACAGCTATTTCCTCCGGAGACACTTTAACTTCTAACATAGCTATTTTAGAATTCAAACCGGTGAAGTTTTAAGCAAAATCCTTTGTTACCTGAGCATGGCCACCCTGCAGCTTCTTACAGAAATTCCAACAGCCGGCATCCTTGAAGGCTTTCTTCACACCCTCATCTCTTAATGCTAAGTCTAAACCTTCAGGCTCTGTTCTCTGACATTTTCCAGACCGGTGTTCTCTCCTCTCCATCTTGCCTTTGAAATATTCGCACTGACAATGAGCAACAGCTTCGACTGGAATGGTAATTCAATCCTTTTTTGGCTCAGCCTCGCTTGTAAACAGGCTCACTTGAAAGCAGCTTCACTTGCAAACTCACATATAATCATCACACGGGTTGGTCACTTATGTATCATTCACGATCATCATAAAGATCCATGCATAGTAAAACTCATTTGAATTAATACTGATGCGCATGTCTGCAAATCTATTAGTGGAGTGATGGTTAATGAGCGTTTGGGAGGTACGAAAAACTGACATGAGAGGACGGAAATGGTGACTCATAACGGACTTGACCCTTTTAGAAATATTTGCTACAGAACACACAAATCTATGATTTCGCAGCGCGATTAGTTTAAAATTGTCATAATGCACTGTGAAACGGCTTGATGGTGACGCTGCGAAATGGCTAAACAATAATTATGCAGTGAAACTGACCAATAAGAGACTGTGCTATGAAATTACGGAAAGGATCGGTGACATGGACTAGACAAGACATGTCCTATGAAAGCATGATGGTGGAGGATGACCGATAGGATTAGAGTACACTTTACATCAAACACCTTTAAAGCTTCAACCCTAAGTAAGAAACATAGAATAAAAACAATTTAACAGCAACTTTAGACATTGAACTTGGACAAAGGGTTATATACAAATGTTTATAGTTCTAAGTGATAACACACCCATTAAGCCTAAATAGTCCACTTAATACTTATTATCAAGAAATTGAAAGACGCATTTTTTCAAAAAATGGATCATAGTATACTCATATTGGTGGACATAACTAAGTACAAGTCAATGATATAATTCTAACTCAAGTGATATGATTTCAATTTATTTAAAAATACAAATTTACAAAAAAATGACTTTAAATAATGAAATTAGATGCCTTACAGTTCAAAAAGTTCAATGACATAATTCATCCATGATAGTGTCTAATCAAACCTTGATAATCCTCTTATCAATCATTATCATCATGTATATGTTTTTTTAAGAAATGCAAAAGTAATATTTTTTTATCTGAAAAATTACATGTCACATTTATGCACTTATATTAGTGCATTTTATATGTAAACAATGAATAACTGACTTTGTGCCTTGTTGATTTTCAATATGATATAATTGTAGTTACAACCATTAGTTGATTTAACCATATAAATTTATGAAAACTATAAATTGAGAAATCACATATCTTATGCTTCAAGAAGATCAAATCATTTACCTATGACACATTTATCATTAGCCTTAATAGTGAATAATGCATTGTGAATAGTGAATAATGCATATAACATTTATCAAGTAAATTATTATAATTTCTTTAGTAAGAGTAGCATGTTTGTTTGTTTGCAAGGAGTTCTACTTCAAAACTTATATTTCACATTTATATATGATTATTGATACACATAAGTAAACATAAGTCATTAAGAATAACATGCCTCAATGGTTCATGTAAGATAATTTGAATGGCAAACAATTCATTTAAGAACACACACGTGCGTGCACACACATCTTAGAAAAAAAATCGATACAACAAAGTCATTGCAAAAACAATTATAAATAATAAGAAATATACATATTAATATAATTGGCATCCCATATATTTAAAAAAATATAAAATCATACAAATTGATTCAACAAAAACTATGTCCAAAGTGTATTGAAAAATTGGAATGTAATTTTCAACAAATTTATAAAGGAAATTATCTTCATCAACTACAATGAAGTACATGTTCTATTGAATACTCAACCGTACTCATGCTTTTGTTTGATAGGATGAAGTGTCTTAATAAAGGGGGATAAAACTTGCAGAAGCCACATATCTTGCTCTTTTTGTGTGTATGATTTTATCAAGATGTGGTTTGATTGATATCCGATGAATTGAAAAGTATGTTTTTTTGTATCTATTAGCAATACATTTGATTCTTCATAATTATCTCCATATTGGGACCACACATCAATCAATTTTTTCTCATAAAATTGTCTTGTTCTCCCCGCTTCCAATTTTGTTTGCAAATGACAATGAGACCTGTCCCATGCAAATTTAAATTCCTCTATATCAATATTTGATTTTTCAAGTACTTTTCGGATGTACTTGTCAATGACATTTAATGTCCGTATTATGACATCATAATTTCTTAAGCAATATTTTAATACTTCTGACTGAAAAGGCTTTAAAAAAAAGGACCTATCACCAAACTGACAATCTGGTTCTCTTTGAATATGAAAATTTTGTTAATATTTGGTGTATGATTGGAAGAATACTCCTTCCATTTCAAATATCAACAACATCTTCTGACTTGTAGTAATGCCCATCTACATCTGCACTGTAACCACATGTATGATATTAACATATCTTCACTTCAACACTTCATTGCTTAAGGACATAAAAACCTACCATTTTAAAAATGATGTTAATATTTATTATGAATTATTTCCATTTGTATGCTAAGGTAATTTTACAATGAGTTCATAGTATCACAAAATACAAATACAATTGCCCCATTAAAATGAACAAACAAATAATATGTTTACTTTATACATACAACCTAATACCTTTATTTAATTTGTATGGAATACAAGTCTTATAAGAATGCATTGACCCACCATTTAAATCAATGACTTTAAGACTTATAATGATTTATTTAATTGCAATAGAAAAATATAATTAGAATGGTCTAGTGCAAGTAAACAAACTAATTATATATTATTTTTCACATACAATATAATACAATTTTTAAATTTCAAACCTAATTAATTATACGTTAATTTATAGAGTTTCTACCTTAGTTTCTTTTGGTGCTTCTTTTAGTACAAATTGTATGTTTATTGTTGGTGCTACATACAACTTAATATAGTTTTTCATCTTATATGGAATAAAAATGGTTATAAAAATGCAATGGGTCATCCTTCACATTACTAATTTATAAGAGGTATAACAATAACTTAAACCACATTTAAAACAAATAATTGTAATGATCTAATTAAAACAAATATACCAATTATCTATTAATTTTACATACAATTTAATCCATTGTAAAGAAAAAAAAAAGCATGGGAAATTTTGATACGAAAACATTAAATGACCATTCATCTCACCAAAATAAAGAAAATAAAAATATTTTATTTTTGGTAATGACAAACCAAATCAACAATTCTCTTATTAGTGTTGTGAAATAAAAGTAATAATTCATGATGTCATACATATAATAGCATGAAATATACATCAATAATCTTAAGGTACTTCTAAATGTAATTGAACATCCTTCAAAATAGCTCGCACATCCGTAGCGTTGTTCAGTTTATGCAATATTCTCCATAGCTCATTGATCAACCAATTATCCCCTTGATTTGCTCCAATGGATGGAGGGGCAAGAAACACATTTTCTTTTGGATTCTCTTTCACTCTCTCAATTAAACAATCAACTATAATAGTATTGGTTGCATCATATTGGGTATGCATTTCCCACACTTTTTTCAATGATTTAGTGTGTATAAATTTTGTTGGATTTTCAATGACCTTATGTCCCTTTTGTGGTTTAGAGTCTGAAGCAGTCCACTTAAACAAAAGTTTATCTTGTAATTTTTCTGAAACCAACTTTTTTAGAAATCTTGTTGTGCTTTGTTTCAAAGCCGTCATCCAAATTGCAATGTCAAGAGATTCATTTTTGAAACACATTTCAAAAAATGATTTTGCATGAGGATGAATCCAAAATATTTTTTCTCTATTGTGTAATCATCATCAACTCCCATTTTCTCAATATGCCCTTTGTTTTTTGCTTCATCATTGATGCTATGATAAAAAATGTCCTTTCGTTCAAAAATAACTAGTTTCTTTTCAGTTATTTTGGCTGCAACATAATGGAAAATAATCTAGTCAAACCATTTTATTCATGTTACAAAAATTACTAAAAAATTGTTGAAACGATGCACTTACCTTGAGAGGTTTTCGCTCCATTTATAGATGAAACAATAATTTATTTTATCATCTTGATAGAACCTGGAGTAAACATATTAAACCTTCAATCAAATACTAATTGTACTTCCTATTAAACCTTCAATCAAATACCAATACCAAGAAAAACATTAGTAATGCAACCTTTAAAAAGAAAAACACACACACACACACCTTTAACATTATTTTGATTGTTAATTTTATCTTTTTTATTTGTTCCTATAATACAAATATACAATGTTATGGTAGTTACAAGAATCAGAGTTTGAAGAATGATAAGTTAAACAATAAGACAAGTTATAAGTATCTAATATGACATTATCTTCATATTTGTAACTTTGCACCTCATCATCATCTTTGTTACCTTTAGTTGTCTCCAAATTAAACATATAAAATATTTTGAATTGTGAAAATGAATAGAATCATTCAATAATAAGGGAAACAAGTGGAAAAATTATAAGTACCTGATGTTATATTTTGTTCTTGATTAAATTTTTGTTTAACTTTCATTTGATCAATGTCTTGGTTCTCCTTTCTTGTCGCTATAATATACATAAAAAAATGTTATAAATTGTGACAATGAAAAAAATTCATTAAACAACTATACAAAAAAAGAATCATCTATAATCGTCCATAATAATATTTTGGTCTTGATTATAGTCTTGTGGGACAGTCCCCTGGTCATTATATTCATTCTCTTTATTTCCAACTACAATCAACATATGAAATGATATGAATCGTGATAATAAAAATAATAATAAAATAAATAAAAATGATAGAGTTATGTTGATTAATACCCATTTCTATCTCCATCGTTCCATGGTCATTGTCTTGATTAATTCCATTCATCTCATAATTCCCTGTAATGGTCATCCAAAAATGTTATGAATATGGAAATTAAATTGAAAAATTATCAAGAGAAAAAACCAAAAACATTATGTACCTGGTATGATAACTTCTTCCTCTCCTCCTTCTCCTCCTATTTCCATCTCTATACTTTTTTCAACATCATGAGCACTATGTTGATTATTTTTTTGCTTCCCACTTTCATCATTCTCTGTTTTAGAATCTCCATCTTTAATTATTTTAGTAAACACTTTGACAATTAAGAAATATGAACATAATATTATCCAAAGTATTATAAGAAAAAAATGAATTGTAGTACCCGAATTTTCCAAGAAGTTAATGGATCCTAGATTTGATAGTTGAAAATATTTGTAATTATTTAACATGATTTTCGTTTGTGTCTTTGTTTGCACAACACATGAGATTCTTCTTCTATATGTACAACAGGCCTTGATTAAACTTGTCCCTGCATAAAGAGAAATAACCACTTTTGCATCACTACATTGTTGGTGTTTTTCCAATAAATCCATACAAAACTCATAATCTCTCTCTCATTTTCATCGAATGTGTCCTCAAATGTGTGAGAGTATTTGATAGCCTCCAAAATTTTTAATTCTGAAGTTTAGAAATGTATAGTAAGAACTATATCATAACTATAATTGTTTTGGGACTTACATTCATAAATGCCACTAGTCATTTTATAGTTGAACTTGGAGTTCTTTGTGGAAATTTCCAAAGACTGGCATACATCATTACAAAACCAAAGTTCTACTAAGAGAACTGTAGTAAAGTCATTCAACTCATTTTTCCGATAAGAAATTGAAAAAATTCAATATAATATCCCTTGTGGAATTGTTCTTTTTTCAAAGCCAGTGTACCCAAAACAACAAGGTCAATATGTAAAACTGGTTGCAACTGACATGGAAAAGAGTGCAAAAGTGTTGAGAAAAGATCAGGGCCCCCAAAATGACAACCAAATTCAAAATTGTTGTCAACCTATTGAACACTTGTTGATCCATTTATTATTCTGTCAAGGACTCCACATGCTTGCTGAGAAAGGGACTCTAGCTTTGTATTACATGTTCCTTTGACATAAATAGACCCCTCCACTGTGTTGCAAAAATTGGTAAATATGATATCGTTAATTTCATAATGCTCAAGAATGTTGAATGTGGTAAGAGTCATCTCATTCAAGTTCTGATCATGACTTTAACAATATGTAACCATTGCATCCAATATTGTTTTGTTGGTTTTCAATTTAGAACAATAATCTTTTAATTTTGTGCCATTTGATGGATGATTATGTGGAATAGAAAACCAAATGGTTCCATCCAATAGCTTATCTGCTACTGAAGAAATTTCCTCCATGGTTAATCCCTAAAGGGGCCAAAGAGTAGCTCTTGTCAAACTATGTAGACTATTTCTCTTGTAGTTCTCAAAATCAGGTTGGCTTGGAGAACACATTAATGTGCCTAGTTGGTAACAGTTAAAAACAGTGCCCCATTTATCCCAAATAGGTTCCTCAAGATATAAGAGAATTTTTTTATCAGAGAAATTTGTAATTGGACAGTCGAAGAATGAGCACAACATTTCATCATCAACCTAATAAAACAATAAATATAAACTAATAAGAATTCAATGTAAAAATGAAACTAAATAAGGTGTTATAAACTAATGATAATTCATTATAAATATGCGAAAATATGACTTATATGATAAACATTAGTCATTTATCTACAATAAAAATAGATACAATAATAAAATGTTAAATTTAAAAATAATTAAAATTACATACCTTGTCTTCAACTATCTTAGAACATCCAATCCTCCTTTTCTTTAATTTGTCATTGGCAATTAAGAAATGCCTTGCCGAGCGCACACAATCAATAAATGGAGATTTGAAGAACACCTTATTTGCAGAATTTAATTGACAACAAATGTGGATCACCTCAGTGGGTTCAACTAATGGATGTAAGAATCGAGCATTACGTTTTTTATATTTTTTTTCACTTCTATAAATACATTATATTTAGGATTTGTTAAAATTTATTTCGCTACTTGAATGGTGTGTTGACCATCAACTATCCAAAAATTGATATTCTTGGAATTTAGATTTGTCTCATTGATAATTTTGATAGAGTTTATCGATGGATCAGACTCATTGATGTCAAATGGAATTAGAAGAGCATCAGGTAATGAGGTTTGAAATTTTTCTAGGAATGATTTCGTTAATACTTGAACATTTAAATCATCTCGTGATCTTAATTTGAACACTTTGGGGGCTTCTATACATCTTTCAACAACCACTTTTCGACTAAAGGAGTTTGAAAATAGATAGCAATGCTTGAAGGCTTCGTGAATCTCATCAGATTGATTTGAAAAGTTTGTTGTCTCATATTCAACTTTCCTAGTTTTTTGAAATTCTGTAGTAGGCTTGAAATCACTTTCTGTTATGTTCTCCTCCAAATCAGATAAATATAATCTTCTCAAAGCAAGTAATTGAGAATCAAGTTTACCATCTGGTATTTTATCAAGAAATTTACCTTTTTGTTGTAAAGGAAGAAGTACAAATGATGCTTTTTTACTTCTTACATAGCGATATCTTAGAACGGTGGCGATGCGTTTTAAAAGATCTGTGCAACTATTTAGTCCAGATTTAGATAAGCTCTCATAGTTATCCAACTTGAACATTGAATTCTTTATCATATTTTTTGAATCAGTACTTGAAGCTTCAATCAAATCTGGTCTAAAATTTGTATACTCCACTTGACATGAAATTAATTTTACCTCATTTTCTTTAATCATTTCCACTTGAAAGTCAATGTCATTTTCATTGCAAGCATAGAAATTAATTATTATTCGTAATATTTCTAGTTCTTTTCCATCTATTGATCCAAATAGATACATATCAGGAAACATATTCAGGGGAGCTTCTATTTGGATGTACCAATCTTGCACAAACTCATATTTATTAGATGTATTGTATTTTTTAATCATTTCAAAAGTAGAAGTAAAAGGTGTTATTGATACTGCTATTTGAGTTGAATAACTTTTCTTTTTCTTAAGTGATAGTAGTAACATTTCATTTGCTTCAGGGCCAACCAATTTTACAAAGAACAACAAAAAAATATTTGCATGAATCAAAATGAAAATATAATTTCAAATATTGTCATATAATGTTCTTTTAAATATTGAAAAATCGCCTAATCTAACCATTTCTAAGAGAGTGTACATAAAATATAAAACCACCATACCAGTTAAAGGAGGCATCATTTGTATATCACTTATTTTTTGTTTCTTCTTCGCTACTTTACTTTGAATTTCAGGCACACCAGATTCCACAGTTTCTACAAAAAAAAATTATGGAATACATAAAATACCAAATATTATTAAACAACCTTATAATACATGATTTCATTTACATGCACAATAATAAATCAGTACATATTTTAATGCAAGTTTACTATATGACACCAAAAGTTTTCACCTGGGTAAAATTGCTAGGAAAAGAAACCACCTAATCCAACCATTTCTAAAAAAGTACAAAAAATATAAAACCACCATACTAGTTGAAGGAGGCATTGTTTGTATATCACTTGTTTTTCTCTTTCTCTTCACTACTTTACTTTGAATTTCACGCACACCAGTTTCCACAGTTTCTAGAAAAAAAAATATGGAAGACATGAAATACCAAATATTATTAAACAACCTTATAATTCATGATTTCCATTTACATGCACAATAATAAATAAGTACATATGTCATGCAATTTTACTGTATGACACCAATAGTTGTCACATAGACAAAATTGCTCGGGAAAAAAAAAATTACCCATGTTGGTATGGGTTTTCCTCATTAAAACACCACTCCTAAGGCTATTTCCATGGTTTTTATTAATCAACAACCAATTATTAACATAATGTCTAACGATTAACAAAGTATAAACTAATTTTAAAATTTTCATACCATTTAAAGAATTTGGTGTCATGTTTCTTGAACTTCCTTTTTCCTTGGATGCTTCCTTTGAATTCTCACTAGCTTCATAGTCCATGGTTTCTGAAACTAAAGTAAAAAATTATTATCATAGTTTCGAATTATTAAAGAAAATATGAATTTATAAGTACTATAACTACTCACATCATTATATGTGTAGCAAAATGAACAAGAACAATAACGAGTGTAGAAATCACAATAATAGCTAATCAAGTGTAGAACATGTGTTAGATTTCCTCTTAGCGCAAACTCAAGCTCCTAGAAACATTGTAGAATGAGAAATCTAGCAAGTGCTAGATTTATGTCTACCATAAATACAAGTATGTTTCTGACAACAAAATTGTAGAGTATGAGAATTCTAGATTGTGTTAAATTTTCTTCCAACATTTTAATTTGAAAGAAATATAACACATGTTATATTTCCTTCGAGCATAAACACAAGAACATAACAACATTGTAGGACTAAATAAGTCTAATGTGTGATAGATTAACAACATTGCAATGTAAAATAAAATCTAACATGTGTTAGATTTCCTTTTAACGCAAACTCAAGCACATAGAAACATTGGAGAGTGAGAAATCTAGTAAGTGCTAGATTTATGTCTACCACAAATACAAGCACATTGCCAACAACAACATTGTAGAGTATAAGAAATCTAGCTTGTGTTAAATTTTCTTCCAACACAAACACAAGCACATTTAAATTTGAAAGAAATATAACACATGCTATATTTCCTTCTAGCACAAACACAAGAGCATAACAACATTGTAGGACTAAATAAGTCTAATGTGTGCTAGATTAACAACATTACAATGTAAAATAAAATCTAACATGTGTTAGATTTCCTTTTAGCACAGAATCAATCACATATTACCATTGTAGAGTGAGAAATCTATCAAGTGCTAGATTTATGTCTACCACAAATATAACCACATTGCCAACAACAACATTGTAGAGTATAAGAATTCTAAGTTGTGTTAAATTCTCTTCCAACACAAAGACAAGCATATTTGAATTTGAAATAAATCTAACACATGTTATATTTCCTTCGAGCACAAACACAAGAAAATAACAACATTGTAGCACTAAATAGGTCTAATGTGTGCCAGATTAACAACATTGCAATGTAAAATAAAATCTAACATGTCTTAGATTTCCTTTTAGCGCAAACATGAGCACATAGAAACATTGAAGAGTGAGAAATCTAGCAAGTGCTAGATTTATGTCTACCACAAATACAAGCATGTTCCCAACAACAACATTGTAGAGTATAACAAATCTAGCTTGTGTTAAATTTTCTTCCAGCACAAACACAAGCACATTTAAATTTGAAAGAAATCTAACACATGCTATATTTCCTTCTAGCACAAACACAAGAACATAACAACATTTTAGGACTAAATAAGTCTAATGTGTGCTAGATTAACAACATTGCAATGGTAAAGAAAATCTAACATGTGTTAGATTTCCTTTTAGCACAAACTCAAGCACATAGGAACATTGTAGATTGAGAAATCTAGCAAGTGCTAGATTTATGTCTACCACAAATACAAACACGTTGCCAACACCAACATTGGAGAGTATAAGAAATCTAGCTTGTGTAAAATTTTATTCCAACACAAACACAAGCACATTTAAATTGAAACGAAATCTAACACATGCTATATTTCCTCCTAGCACAAACACAAGAACATAACAACATTGTAGGACTAAATAATTCTAATGTGTCCTAGATTAACAACATTGCAATGTAAAAGAAAATCTAACATGTGTTAGATTTACTATTAGCTCAAATTCAAGCACATAGAAACATTGTAGAGTGAGAAATTTAGCAAGTGCTAGATTTATGTCCACCACAAATACAAGCACATTGCCAACAACAACATTGTAGAGTATAAGAAATGTGGATTGTGTTAAATTTTATTTAACACAAACACAAGCGAATTTAAATTTGAAATAGATGTAACAAATGTTATATTTCAAGCACAAACCCAAGAACATAACAACATTGTAGGACAGAATAAGTCTAATGTGTGCTAGATTAACAACATTGCAATGTAAAAGAAAATCTAACATGTGTTAGATTTCTTTTTAGCGCAAACTCAAGCACATAGAAACATTGTAGATTGAGAAATATAGCAAGTGCTAGATTTATGTCTACCACAAATACAAGCACGTTTCCAACATCAACATTGTAGAGTATAAGAAATCTAGCTTGTGCTAAATTTTCTTCCAACACAAACACAAGCACATTTAAATTTGAAAGAAATATAACACATGATATATTTCCTTCTAGCACAAACACAAGAACATAACAACATTTTAGGACTAAATAGGTCTAATTTGTGCTAGATTAACAACATTGCAATGTAAAGGAAAATCTAACATCTGTTAGATTTCCTTTTGGCGCAAATGCAAGCACATAGAAATATTGTAGATTGAGAAATCTAGAAAGTGCTAGATTTATCTCTACCACAAATACAAGCACCTTGCCAACAACAACATTGTAGAGTATAAGAAATCTAGCTTGTGTTAATTTTTCTTCCAACGCAAACACAAGCATATTTAAATTTGAAATAAATCTAACACATGCTATATTTCCTTCTAGCCCAAACACAAATACATAACAACATTGTAGGACTAAATAAAGTCTAATGTGTGCTAGATTAACAATATTGCAATGTAAAAGAAAATCTAACATGTGTTAGATTTTCTTTTAACGCAAACTCAAGCACATAGAAACATTGTAGAGTGACAAATCTAGCAACTGCTAGATTTATGTCTACCACAAATACAAGCACGTTGCCAACAACAACATTGTAGAGGATAAGAAATCTAGCTTGTGTTAAATATTCTTCCAACACAAACACAAGCACATTTAAATTTGAAAGAAATCTAACATGTGCTATATTTCCTTCTATCACAATCACAAGTACATAACAACATTGTAGGACTAAAAAAGTCTAATGTGTGCTAGATTAACAACATTGCAATGTAAAAGAAAATCTAACATGTGTTAGATTTCATTTTAGCGCAAACTCAAGCACATATAAACATTGTAGAATGAGAAATCTAGCAAGTGTTAGATTTATGTCTACCACAAATACAAGCATGTTGCCAACAACAACATTGTAGAGTATAGGAATTATATACTGTATTAAAGTTTCTTCCAACACCAATAAGCACATTTTAATTTGAAAGAAATCTAACACATGTTATATTACCTTCAAGCACAGACACAAGAGCATAACAACATTGTAGGACTAAATAAGTCTAATGTGTGCTAAATTAACAACATTGTAGGACTAAATAAGTCTAATGTGTGCTAAATTAACAACATTGCAATGTAAAATAAAATCTAACATGTGTTAGATTTCTTTTTAGCGCAAACTTGAGCACAAAGAAACATTGTCAATTGAGAAATCTAGAAAGTGCTAGATTTATGTCTACCACAAATACAAGCACATTGCCAATAACAACATTGTAGAGTATAAGAAATCTAGCTTGTGTTAATTTTTCTGCCAACACAAACACAATCACATCTAAATTTGAAAGAAATCTAACACATGCTATATTTCCTTCTAGCACAAACACAAGAACATAACAAAATTTTAGGACTAAATAAGTCTAATGTGTGCTAGATTAACAACATTGCAATGTAAAAGAAAACCTAACATGTTTTAGATTTCCTTTTAGCGCAAACTCAAGTACATAGAAACATTGTAGAGTGAGAAATCTAGCAAGTTGTGATGGATTTCTCACACAAAACAATCTCATACTCATCTCCATATCCCTCCACTTACTCCTCCCCATATAGGAGATTCATGTACATGTTTATAAACCACATCAAGTAAATTGTCTCTCTCACTCGTGTGAAATCCTGGGTCTTTGTAAGATTTCCCAAACTCTGCAAATAGAAAAACTCTAACATTATCATCAAGAAATTAAATCCCCCTCTATGCTCACTAAATCTAGAGTTAAGATGGATCTAAACGAAAAGCATGCACCTTAGAAATTTTATCCCTTTGTAGGCTCAAAATAGTTTAGAAGATTTTAATTTGAGGGCTTAGATGATTGTTATCAGTAATTTAGATAAAGAGTCTTACTTTTTAGTTAACAAATATTTTTTCCTAGAAATTTGAATCATGGTTAGACAAAAATTGTAGTATAAGAAATTTAATTCACATTCAAGACTTTTTTAACTCCATGTAAACATAAGAAAATTCTCAATCATGATGCTTATTCTCATTCAAGAGATTATTTAACTCTAAGCAAATATAGTAAAAATTACATAGCTACACAAAATCCATTTAAATTATTTGTCCTATCTATTTTCCACCCATTTATAAACATATAATCTATATATAATATATATATATAATTAATATATATATATATATAGATATATATATATATATATATATATGAAAAAAATAAAAAAACCTTATATCTTAATAAAACATGCTTGTGGGGGAAATTCAATTAGCAGTTTTCATGTTATGAAGTATTATGTAAACTATGAGATTCAAGGTTCAAAACCCCTTTGGGTCAAACCATAGACCATAAAAAACCAACCATTTTAAGGATTGGTATGGCCGAGATCAGGTGCAATACCTTAGTGATTTTTATAGTTTAAATAATTGTTGGTTGCAATTTCTTAGACCATATTCTAATCCCTTAAGTAATGGACATGTTAACACACACACACACACAATATTATATGTGTGTGTCGAGTTCTTAGCATGTCTATTACCTAACGGATTAGTTTGTGGTCTAAGAAATTGTGACCCATGGGTATATAAACCGTCAAAAGCACTTAAGTAATGCCCCTGATCTAGATCATACCAACCCTTAACAAGGTTGATATTTTTTATGGTTTCTCCTCTCAACTACCACAAATTTCAAACCTTGACCACCTGACAAAACCAAAACCTCAAAATCTAAAACATTAAAAAAATTACTTAAAAAAAACTAACTTTAACCCACTTTTATACACGACCCATAAATAATAAAATATAACAAATATATTTTTATAATAATTTTTCATTTTAAAACTATCATTTTAATAAAACATTACTTTCTTATAACTTTTAGTAATAAATGTTATATCTTTAAAATATTTTTTCTCGAGTATAACAATATTCAATTCCCCTTCATTAAAACTCTAAACTTTCTCTAATTTTAATCATTTATCTTTATTAATCTTATGTTAAAGAATTGGCCATAAAAAAAATGTAGTTCGGCATTAGAAAGATATATAATTAGGCTATTTTCAAATTTTTATTTTGGATTATTTCTCTATACTATGAGTGGGAATCTTATTAGAATTTTATGAAATGATCAACCATTGAAATAGTCCTAGAAAAGTGGAAATTGCTCTAGGCATAGAGCTCGAAAGGCTTGGAGTAAGAATATAGCCACATATGTTGGTCGGACAACCCTCAAAAGGTGAGTAGTGCCCGTAGTAGAAAATGATGTATGACTAGAGATACACAAGGTTGCATATGCAAGATGTACTATATATGGTTGCAATATTAGGAATTACTTTTAGGCATGGGTGATCCTTGAAGCATGGGACTATGAAACTTGTCATTTGATGTTACATGATGGACCTATACACCTAAAACTTATGGGTTGAACCTTAATAATAGTGTACTTCAAATGAAATTTAACATGGTTAGTTATATGTGTGCATTTTTATCTCTCCGTGTATATGTTATGTAGAATCAGATATTCTATTTTATAAATATAAAAAATAAATATATTAATAAATTTTTAATAAAATTGTAATTTATTTTGGTATCTAGAGAAATTAGAGAAATTGGTAACGGGTTAATCTCATACTTATGTGATACAGATAGGATCTCATATTCATGTGACATAGATAGGATTGATTTAAATCATTATCATTATAAATTTTAGTGGTGTATGTATGTTTTTTTAGCACATAAAATTAAATTAGAGAGATTTGAACACTAGAACTCATACCCATGTGACCTAGATAGGATCAATTCCAATCGCTATCATTATAAACTATAGTCATGTATGTATGTATTTTTAGCACATAAATGTAAATTAGAGAGATTTGAACACTAGAATTCCTCACACATAGTACGTTATTCACATAACCATTTCCACTTGAATGTCTAGAGGCTTATAAGCATGGAAGTTTGAGGCTAGAGATTCTACTCGCAGTCATGCTTGAGAGCCCCCTAAAGTGCCATGACCACCATTTCCATGTTGGCAAAGAGCTCGCTAATGAGTCATGGTTGTTGGAGGTAGCAAGATGTCACAAAGTCTAACACAGGGATGGGAGGGAAGCTACATGAGACAGTTATGAAAAAGATAGGTCATGATAACTTTCTAAGAAAGTTGCACCAAGGACGAGCTCAAGGCTAAGCTTTTTCCATCAGAAAAAGTTGCTAAGGGAGGGGGGGAACCAATGAAGTCGACAAAAGGAAACCCACCCAAGAAACCAGAGAGGAATGCGAGTGCATGGTTGGCAAGGGAAGCAATAGGAGTAGGTGTCAAAGTGTTAACTAAATCTTCAGCTAGTGGCCAAGGATGAAGAGCATATTGGAGTGAAACCAATTCATGTAGATGAGCAGAAGAAAAAAAAAAAAAAATCATGCCAAAAGGCTTCTTCTACACTCCTTGGGAGGCGAGGCCCCATAGATTCAATATGATGTGGTGGCATGAATAGGAGGGAGGCGGTGAGAGGGCATATCAAATCCAATAGGATCCATTTAATTTCCATTATAACACCCTCATTAGGTTTCAAAATTACTAGGTGGTGATTTCTTAGCATTCTTTAAGGGAGTGTATTTGGATGAATAATATTTAATATATAGTGGGAGGTATAAATTTGGAAAGGGTCATCCATATTATAAATATTAAATGCATTATAATGTAATTGCAACCATTTAAATTTAAAATTTTGAAATTCCGCCAGCAATTCAAGTGGTTTCTTTCTAATCTGAGAATGAAAATGGAGCACTACAGCTCTGGTTTTGTAGGTCGCATAGAAATCAAGGTATCAGATGAATCTTGTTTGAACAGGGGATTGTTTATTACACAGGATTGCATGGCAGGAGATTTGGTTCTATTTTGTAATCCTATTGTGGACACCATGAAAGAAGGAGAGGCTCTAGACCACATTCGTTTAGGGATGTTATTCATGTATTGGCTTTAAAGACCCACCACGGAATCAAATTGCTCCGCACGGAATAGTTGGGTACCCAATAATTTCCGCCTCTGCATTGACGAGTGACGTGAATTGGAGTCTTCCGAACTCAAACATGACGTTTAATCTATTTATAGAAATTATTGCAGCCAAATTGTGCTTTTACCATTTTTATTTTCCCTATTTTAGGTTCATCTCTTGTATTTGAGAGCCCTCCCGTAATGATCATAATTCCCAAGTAACCTTTCCCAGCTCCGGTAATGAGCTGACAAACATTTGGAAACAATAGCCACATCTTTAATCGAGGTTGTTGTTGTACAGTTATTGAGGTTGAAGTTGTACAGTAGTTATGAGGCATCTATAGCTTAATGTGTAGATTAGGGATACATCGATTTGATGGACTTTTTGACATTGAAGTGCAAAAATTACATCATAAAATCTTCATTGAGGCTAAACAATCCCCAATTTTACAAAAATGAATATGGGCTCTTTTCTATCATTCTAGGTCGGCCCATGATATACATCTGTATTGGCCTACCAAGAAAGGAAATCAGAACAAAGTGCCACTGAATTACAAGGGGAATGGCCTAACTGGGATCTCTAGTTAGCTAATTTTGTGAGACTATATGCTATAGGTGTGTAGTATCCAAACCAAAATGAACCTTCAGAGGCCAAGATTTTCTATGGATTATACCTTCTTCCAGGGTTTATTAATCATTCCTGCATTCCATCTGCATCGAGATTCTACATTGGGAAATACAATAGCTTGTTTATGTTATTATTTCCATAAACCCCAAAAATCAGATTTATCCCCCCCTCAGCCTCCTAAGAAGAAGAAGAAACAAAAACTTGAACTACCTGCTACCAACTCAAACTATTAGTTGCTTCTAGTCTCCTTTATTATTAAATGTGTTTTGTATTTTAATATATTGCATAGACGCAAACTTTTGAGAGCAATTACTTCTCCAGATTTCATGTTTTTCATGATCTACTAGTATCACTCTGGTAGTTGGGTGTTCATAAACATATGTTGTGGAAATCTATTCTGATCATATTCACTTTAGAAGTTTCATTCATGGTTGTTAGCCATGTTTTACATTGTCCAGTGACTAGAGCTTCTTCCTTGGTCATCTCAATTTCAGCACTATGATTTGATGTCAGCCTTGATCACAATTCATTGCAAGTTGTATTTAGGGTCTCAGTCAGCATTTCTTATCTTGGATAATGTGTCTTTCTTATGTAAATATTTATGCTTTCCTAGATGTGCTCTACTACCTCTTCTTACTTCATGATGTTAATTTAATATTCACTGAGGTTTTGGGGTTGCAACACTTAAATCATTCTTAACTTCGCACTCAAACAATAGTCTTTTCATCCATTTGTAATCTATTTTTCCCATGTTTCTAAAAAGCCCCTTTCTTTGGTGACTGTCGTGTATGGCTATATAATTCTTTCTGATATTTACATGTCAATCCCATTTGATTGTTTGGTCTAATATATAAATCATGAAGTCAAATCTGCATAGGTAAATTTCTGTTATAGTCATCATCTCATCTAGTGTTTTAAATCACATTTATTCAGAATAAGATAGGACAAGGTGAAGCAATTAACTTATAAGACATCAGCATAAACCTTTTGGACCATGCATTTCCAATATGTATATCATGATTATAAGTACTCACTTGTTCTAGAAGGTGATATGAAAGATCTCTCATTCAATCATCAATAATACCAGAATTTCCATGCATATGAATATTCAACAGCAACCCTAGAGCATTCAAGTAAACCTGAGAACCCAAAAGATAGCTGATTGCAAACGAAAACCAAGAGCAAGTAATCTTAAGAATATCTTAGACAAGGTCACTCTCCCAATTTAGCAAAAATGGAGAAAGGTTATAGTAATCATGACGTGTGAAGGATCAAGATTCTCTCTTTGCAAACAAGCCAAGATATGGGGGTCATATATATGGAGCACTTTACTCAAATGTGCATGGCCTTCCAAGTAACATAACGCTAGATGCCACCAATTGCGAGTATACCTAGCACCCTAAAATATGTCAGTGCATGATCGAACCCACTTTGTAAAGTACCTACCATCTGTAATGTATGGATCATTGAACAATGATAGAAGAGGGAAAAGACTACTTCACATGAATGAACAGCAAGCATTCCATGAATCCAAACATGTTTTCATAAATTGGACTACCTCCTTAAGGCGACATTCATGCTGAAACACATGACTTAGCTGTACCAAAAACTAATGGAGATTAAAGACATGTTGTAAAATTATTAACACAAATAAAGTAGGTGCCCCCAATCAAAACAAAATACTGTTTTTCAAATGAAATGCAAAAAATAAGCCATCAGTCTTTGATAAAAATTTAAAATACAACATGCTAAGTGTCTCCTGTTTTGTGGCACACACCACATGCTGAGACCATGGGTCATCACTTTTGATTGTCAAGCCTTTCCTTGAAGCCAATTCTGCATACCTCACCCACCCAACCTCCAGTAAAGAAAATGAAAGCATTCCATATATACAGTTTTCGCCTTGATTTGCTGCCAAAACCTGCCTTAATAAGTCAGAATCTATGCATAGAAAATCTCAGACTCTTCTGAACATATAATCTTCATATTGAAAGGTAGAGTGTAAGAGAAATGTCCTGATTCATGTTACAGGCTAACTTATATTGGTTGTTTAATTCTTTTCTGGCATGCATAGTAGATAAAAAGAACCTAGAAGGAAATGAAAGAATATCTTTCTTAACTGCTCACCAAAGCAATTTTCAATTCCATATGTTAGATTCCTATACCAATTAGTTTCATTTTTCATGATTGACAGTGGAAGTGCTAAATATGTTCATCCTTGCATGCTGCAAAGGTTCCATATTTTGTATATAGACAAACAAAATTGGAAAAAATGAAAAGAGGGTATGCCTCAAAAGAATAATCAAGAGGCAAGAAAATCAATTGGTCAGAAAAAATACTGAAAATGAACCCCAAACCAAAGACCAGGAAAGTGGCCAGTCAAAATGCCACTGCTATCTTATTTACAAATTCACCATGTGGAGGTACTGCTACTTATTACATTTGATGGATGGCCCAACAATTCAAACTAGACCATTCCATGTTTAAATTTGTTGTTGTAGAATAGAGAAAGAATATATGTCCAAACAGTTCAAGCTTGGCAGATGAGTAGCTAGGTAGAGAATTTAAGGCGCCCAACTGCTTAATCTGGGCCCTTGGAAGAGATAAGGGTACATTTAGATAGTAGGACAGTCAAAAGAAAAAGAAAACAATCAGGGTTTGCCAATTCAAGTGCACCCAATCCAAAGGAAGACAAAATGTTAGTTGTATTAGGCTGGGTAGGTAGTTTGAGGATGCAGAAACAAGGTTATCATTAATTTTTGTCTTGTCAAGAAGGACTCATCTCATTTATGAATTGGCACCATGGTAGTTATTTGGTGGTACAACACTGGAAGCATGACTAACTTCCCCTCTCATACCCCCGAAATTCATTCACTAGCATTCCCCCAAGCACCTTGGGATTTTCCCAAAAAGTCCAGTTTCACTCCATTTTCATTAAAAACCAAGTTGATATCTGAGTTGACTTAGTGAAAAGAAGCTACATTTCTTGTGTAAAAATTGTCATTCCATACTCTTTCATCTCTTTAACATTTTTCTATTCATTCCCATCCCATAAAACTCATATTAACATCTAACCCTATTATATAGCTCCCTAAATCGTTTCCCCACCCTATTCTACAAAAAACTATATTAAAACCCAAAAAATCTAAATATCCCCTCCAATTGGCAATTATAGCCATATAACATGAGTTCGGGAAACATTAGGTCCATTTGGGGCCTTAGTGTTAGCCCTTCTGTGTCAAAAAACTTAGGGTTAATCTAACCTCTGGTTAGATTAATAACTATTTTCAAACCCCCCTCACGCCAACTATACCATTACCCCGCGCATGCATTTCATTTGGGCTTTATTAATATTTGATTAATAAATAACCAAAACCCGGCGGAGCATTAATCCTTAACCTAAGGTCTAAACCCATCTGAAACCACACAAAAATCAAATTATATTGTATGCGCTGTTCTACTAAGTATCGATCACATCTCCCTCCCTTCCACCGTTGGATCGCCTCCCGCAGATCCGAAGGCCTTCATCAATATCGGGCGCCCCTCTGTAGTGGTACATTACCACCCGATGGTCGAAGGTTTCATCATCGTACACCGGGATAGCTGTCGGCCTCCTATTGCATTGGGCCGTCTCTGACACTTACCGCTCCAGTACCAAAGGTGGTCCGACGCAAACCGCTTATCGCCCTCCCCACTTGCATACATCACCACATGACATTGCGTCCATGTCACTGCCACTGCACTGTACCTTCTTCCATGTCATCCACTGACGTCACCACCCCGCCACCGTGTCATAGGCCACGTCAGCACATATGTCAGCTACCACGTCATCCGTCATACCCGCTACACGACAAAAGGGACGTCATGATGACGTCATCCGAGAGAAGCGCCAAAAGTGCCAAAAGGTCCAAATTTGGTTAAAAAGTCGGGAAAATGACTGTTTTACGCCTATTTCTATTTTGTTGTATTTACAAAGGACGTGCATGCATTTTCGCTATTTCACTCCTAGAACTCATTCTGTCCATCAACCTGCAAACTCAACTCCATAGCTCAACTCCGCAGCCCAAGCTGTGCCTGCTAACCATCCTCGGCATCGTAGAAATAGGTATTTATCCGTTTTCCAGCTTGAAAGCCTTGTTTCTCAAGTTTTCTGTCTAAATTGCCGAAAGAACCTGTATTTTGCTTCTAAAAGCACTCATACCTATCGCTCATTGTACTACAAACACCCTTTGAGCTGCTAATTCACCGCAAACCTGCAAATTTGAACTCATTTCCTCTGCAAACGAGCTATTCCTACAGACTGTGCATCAATATGCACCCTCAGAAACTACAACAATTGCCCAATTATTGAGTTAAAATACTCCAGCACCCTGTTTCCCTTGACTGTACTTGTTTCCTAAAGGGGAATCCTCAGCTCCCCTTTCCCTTTGCATACTTGTGCCCCTTCAGGCAAAATTCAATTCTATTTTCTCGGCATTGTGTCCACAGAGCCTACAATTTCAACCAATTTATGTAAAAAATCCAGTCAAAGTGCTGCAAGTTTGATTGTTTACCATAAACTCTACACAGTGAGGTTGGATTGAAGTAAAAAATCAGTTTTCATACTCCTGGCAATAGCCTCATAGCCTAAATTCTACCTCCTATTGATGTTTTACACCTATATTGCAGTTAATACTAGTAGTATAAGATATGGAGACTCGATTAGCCCTGAACATTGCTCCTTTGAATGCTCCACACATGGATTTAGAGTGGCTACCTTTGGCAGATAGAGACTTCCAGATCAAGGATATGATGGGCCTTAATTCTCACCTCAAAACTGTGTGCCAATTCAGAAATAATCACAGAAATAACACTGATGTTCTAGGAATTTGGCAATCCTATATGCCCATCTATTATCTCCCATCAGTCAATGTGTTGCCTGACTTCATTCATTTATGTCATGCAAACTATGACCCCACTCTGAGAGCAATTCTCAGTCCAGATGGGTCTGTGCTATTCTATATCACTCCTCAATCCATAAATGAAATGCTGAACTTTGAGCCTCCTCAGCCTCTGGTTCCCCTTACAATGAAACTTTTGCTTGATCAGGGTGCAAGGCTCTCTAAGGCAGAAATATCAAGAGTTAGTCAGTTGTTTATGGATCCACAGTTCCAGTATGATCATCCTCCTCCCTATCATCAGGCCTCGTTTAATGAAATAGGCAAGCTCATGGTGGATATGATTTCCTACATTCTAGGATGCAAAATAGGAGAATTTGTAGATGAGACTATATTTCTTCTCTTAATCATATTCCCTCCAGGGCAGCCACCTACTGTCATGTATGACTATGCCACCTTCATAGCAAACAAAATACATGAACAATTCATGATGATGGAGAGAGAAAGAGTGTTTAAATACACCTCCTACATTTACCATCTGTTGTTGTACTATCACCCAGATAGTTTCAAGGTTCCTCTCAAGAGATTAGACCCAAAAGGAGAAAGGAGATCTGTCATCTATTGGACCTTAGTTTTCCATGAAGTCCACTATTCTCCATACATATATTGTGAGTTTATTGACCTATTCATCTACCCAGCTACTTGCCTATTAATGGTGACTCCTCCTACCAGATTCACTGCTGAAATGCAAAGAATCTTGCATCTTTCAAAGGGCTACAGCATTGGTGACTGGTACTTCTACCAAAACCACACAGTAATCAGAATTTATGGGTGTAAGTTGTCTCCCTATAAGTTGCCAAGATATGTCCCCATGAGACTTTTTGCCTTGGAGTATTTCAGGCAGTTCGGTAATGAAGACTTGACTCATTTCCATTGGAGAAACAAGAAGGGATAGCTTCAAATCAGAGACCAGTTGGGTCCCTTTGTTTTCAACAAAAGGGAAGAAGCATGGAAGGATGTAGACAATATGTTGAGACAAGAACTCATGCTGAAACAAAGCTTTTACTAGGCACCATATGACCCTGAACACTTCATAACCCTTAGAAGAATCAAACACAGACTTTCAGGATATGTGCACCAGCGAATGCCCTACATTGAACAATATGCCAATCAACAAGAATGGGTAGAAGTCACATTAGATGATGAAGAGCTTACTGAAGAGGAAAAATTAGAGAAAGATATGAAAGAAATTGAGAATAGAATTGACCTGGATTATGTTGCACAAGTCACCTTCACACAGCCTCAACCGGTGGGAGCAAGCACATCAACTGTTACATCTTCACGGCAGCCAGCTAAAGAAACCATTTTGCCTGCAAGAAAGGGCAAGGACATTGAGCACTCAGAACAGCAAAGCACAATGGAAGAGCAGCCATCCTCAACTCAAGAAAAGGGTCAAGAACAAAGCCCTATAACACAAACAAAGGCACCTGAAATCCTTGTGCTGCAAACTCATAATAATGAGGAAAGAGTTAAGAGGAGAGACAGAACAGATGGCACACCCACAGGGGCATCCACAGATCAGCAAGGGGAAAAAGGACAGAGGCTAAACCCCTATGCCGAGGAGGAAATCACAAAATAAATCATAGGAAATATCAGGGGTGAGGGGACTTCTGAGCGAGAGATCCCTCCTGTTTTGGAAACATCGGCCAGCTCCTTTCAGCAGGAGCAAGAGAGATAACCAGGTGGGGAGGTTTCATCCTCCAAATAGTAGACCCAAAAAGGCTCAGATATCAAACGAGCATTTACAGAGATCAAAGCTCGAAATGATGCAATAAGGTTTCAGCTTTACAATCAGTTAATGAGAATGGCACTGACGAATCAACAGAGACTGATGGCAGCATATGATATGCAAGAAGGGAAGATGACTCTCAGTCACTTCAGACCTACTACACAGCAGCCACAGTCAGCTGCAGACTACATCAAAACCAATATGGAGGTCCTGCAAAAGATATACACCTAATAGACCAGATTGAGTTACATAAGCAGGCGGGAGAAACGGTTTATTCCACATTAGCAGATAAGGCTATATTGGCCCATAGATTGCAGAACTCTTTATACAATACTTCTGCCCAGTTAGAGCTGGAAAATGCCTCATCATTGGCCAAGAAATATAGGATAAAATCCTTGGAAGATATCATTATAGAGCTGGGACATGATCTCAAAGATCCCAAAGGCACACAGGCCTTAATTAGAAAAAATGAGGAAGACATAGCAGCACTGAGAAAACAAATGAAGTTTCCAGTCACCATACATCCTCAAACTGCAGAAGTGGTGCAACAACAGGAAGTAGAGGATGTGGTTAGTCTACTTATGAGGATGAATCAAAGGATATTAGAAACAGAGAAAGCATTGGAAGAAGCTCAACGAGGGAAACAACCAGTGTTGACCCCTCAACCATCCCAAACAACTCCAATAATTACAGCTCCTTCTGCAACAATGACTACAAAAGCACCTCCCCCAGACTCAACTTCAGCATCAGGTGCCTCAACTTCAGCAGCAACTATAGCAGCAGCAGTGCAAGAGGCCAGCTTGAGCATGGAGGCCATGATGAAAGAGATTAAGGCTCCAGAATTACAAATGGTAGAAATGAAGGAAACCAAAGAAAAGCTAGCCAATATTAAGGCTAGTTATGATAAATCAAAGATGACAGTTGCTGAGAAGACTAGGGAAGTAAAGGCCCTAGAAAATAAGATAAAGGCCTTGGAGAAAGACCTCACTCTCCATAGAACCCTGACCGAGATAAAAACAATCTTGTGGAATAAAATTGGCCAAGCTCTTGTTGATCAATGGACAGCAATACAAACCATTTTTGACCAAAGAGAATTGATGGATGTAGCTGAGCATGAAACTCATAAGGCCAGAACATTATTGGTAGATAAGCCTGAGCAAGCCAATCAATTGATTCACCTTATGAATACTCGTAATTGTGATCAACTGGTAGCATTAAACATCCAGAACATGACAGAGACTATTGTAAGAGTGAAGAAGGCGCTGACCATGAGAAATTTTGTCCAAACCATAGAAAGAAAGTGCCAAGAAATGCAGATAGAGGTAAATGCTTTTAGACAGAGGATTTCAAATTTACAAATGAAAGGTTTACCCAGCCTAGTCACTAGCACTGGAAGGCTGCTAAAATAGGAACAATATGCAAACAGGCTTAGTACCTTTGTACAAAATCAAATCACAGCATCATCAAGGAGCACAAAAGAAGTAGTCCCTCCCACAGGATAGAGTTTATATGCTAAACTGGAGGATTTGTTTTACATAGAGCATGAGGTAGCACACCTTTTTCCAGTTTGGCCAAATTATTACACATATACTGAAGCTGATGAAATATTATTCAAATTAAGAAAACATCAACTACCAACAGACGACCGGTGGCAAACCCTACTTGGGATTCTGAAGTAATTTTAATTCTCTTCCTGTACATTGTCTACACAACATGCAAGTTGCATTATATGGCTCAACTACAAGAAAATCAAACTGACAGTGGGTGAAATACACGCTAAAAATATTCAAAAAGCGCAGACCAGGTGGCACAGCACAGCACTACAGGACAACAGATTAAGGAAGTGGTCATCCACCGACTTCCAGAGTCAAAAGGTCAACAGCACACAGGGCACCTGCTACAGCGAGTAAAGAGCTTTTAATTTCTCGGTTAATGTTGCACGATTTTTCCACAAATAGTTATTGATTATGTCAGAGTAGATGGATACATTGATGTCCAGATATTTCCCTATGGGATATTTTGTAAACTCCTATATATACTTGTCAAAGAGATGTACTATTGTTGGTTGGTGATTTTCTTTCTGAACTGCGCTGTAAAATATCAAACCGTATTAATACAAATTGTCGTTGATGTTCACTGTGTCTGAATCATCTGAAGGTGGATTCGATGTTCTGGGACCTGCTACAGAATTCTTGTGTCATGCTATGGAACAATAAGTTATACTAAACTGTGTTTTATGTTCTCTATATTCGTAAATCCCATGTATGTTTCATGATCTTGATAACAGAGAAGAAGAATAGCATAGGATTTGTTTAAATACACCCTGTGTTCAATCTCTGTCATTAATTATGTTTTCTTCAGGATTAGTCATGAATATGAATTCTTAACTGTTCATGGTTACACTAATTCTTTCATTTTGAATACTGTGTAGGAATTCTTAATTGCTCCTGCACAACATTCATACACTTTCCCTCTGCCAGTATAATGAAAGATTCTTGATTGCCTTTCATTCCCTGACTTCATTCCATCATTTCCAGATTTGAAAGTTGTTCCTAGCTTGCCTATCCTGCTCTGTGGCACTACCTTTTCACCAAGCAACTCTTTCAACAATTGCACTTTTAGTGACTCCATTGCCCAATGGAAAAAACCATTTTATACTTGCACCCCAGCTCTGTCTGAGATCACCATCTAACAAACTTAAAACCAAACGTTGTCCATCATAACTAGCCTAAAATACTCCAAAATAAAGCTAAATTTTATAGAGAGAGCCCTCTCTGGTTGCAGGTAGGCTAGGACCTGTAACGAAAGGACTGGTTAGTGGTTACCTCGGCCATATTCCCTTTAGGAAGCAGGGAAGAACCTGAGTGATAACATCATTGGCACCTCCGTTGGGGACAATCAGTTTCCCTGTTTCAACATAGTCATAGGAGATATCAAGCTTCCAATTTTCCAAAAGAATTTCCTATGAAGTATTGTTTAAAGTTGTGATTATAAAGTATTCCTACAAAAATACCAAAAACAAATCTAGAAGCTGGCTCCAAAGAAGAAAACTCGTTACACAAGGTCAAACCCTGACCCAGATCCTCCAGCTATTTTTGAAAATCCTAATCTAATCCCTAAGATCCTTACAAAACAAGAGCAACAAGAAGATTTTGCTGATTCAAGTCCTGAAGCAGTTCAGCAAAGCTATATTCCAACCCCTGCTAAAGCTTCATTTCATCCTCATATTACTCCCACTTCTACTAGTTCTTCATCCACCTCTCAAAGTCCCTTCTCCACTTCTCCATCTATTACACATATATCTACCATCGTCCCTACTCTTCCAGTTGTCCCATTTCTTCCTGTTGTCCCATTTATCATTATAAATATGGCAAATCGTTATGCTCCTTTATAGCTACCTGCAAATCTAGGGGCTATGCCTCAGGATTATCAAAGTAAGATCACTTATTTTGATAGTCTTGGTTCCTATACATCCCAACAACACACTAAGAAGATGCAGGACTATTTTGAAAACTATGAAATTGATGATGATGGTGTAAGGATGAAGATCTTTGTTGAAAGTCTAACTGGTGATGTAAGGACCTGGTTTAGGTCACTTACTGCAAACTCCATAGGCGATCCTGAGGCCCTATATCAAGTCTTCTTAAACAGATGGGAAAAGAAGAAAGACCCTTTACATATATTAACTAAATATGACAATTTAAAAAGGGGTCCACAAGAGACTATCCAAGACTATTGTGCTAGATTTAACAATGTATATAATGCCATCCCACAAAACCTTAGACCTCTACCTGACTTGGCCTTGATCAAATTCCCTGATGGATTTGATTCAAACATGGCATAACAGCTAAGGGAAAGAGCCCCTCCCAGCCTAGCAGACATGCATAACGTAGCTGTTAGTGTAGAGGAAAACTTGATTGCCAAACGAAACTGGGCTAGAACTGAAAGAAGAACAACATTCAACGAAGAACCTTCGACATTTGAGAAAACATTAGATGCAATTATCAAAGGAATGGATAGATTGGGAGATAGGGTGGAAACCATTGAAAGAAAGTCATCATGGGAGGGTCAAACAAGCAACACAGCCAAAAATCCAAACTTTAGAAAAGGCAAAAACCCTACTACTGGAAGGACTGCACCTGATCAGAATATCCAACCTACATTTCAAGAGAATTATGCAGAGGCCTCAACCTCAAGTGAACCGACAGAGGACCCTCACATTATCTAAATGGGCCTAGATAGAGAACAACAAGTTTTCCTAACTCAAGATGACCAAGAGGCCCATGAATTTAACCAATTTCAAACCAAATCTGGAGAGTCATTTGATTTTAGAGAAGGCTATGATGCAGCAGTATATGAGGTTCATAAACAGTACAAATTGAGAAGCAGAACCATAGATGTACCTGAACCTACCAAGCTGAAAGATGTTAAACAACCAAAGAAAATAAAGGATAAAGTTGTCCCAACAGAATCCTTTGATAAAACACACCCAAAGGAAGTCATTATGGAGGATATATCATACTTATAGCCTTCAAGAAATCCTTCATCTACATTCCATTCTCCAACACCAGATTTGAACAACCCTCCAGAAAATAATGACAAATCAGATCTACCTTATAACAGTACCCATAACCAAGAGAAATTCAAAGAAAGCTCAGCTGAAAAACAGAGGCTTGCTACCCAAAATGTAAAGAATCAGATAGAAAAACCTTTTAACTTAGAAACAGAAATTGGCAAGCTGAAAATAGCCATTCCTCTCTCTGAATTGGCCAAACATGGAGTTTACAGACAACAAATCAATAGGTCACTGCAAATGTCAGAGAATAGGGATGCAGTCAATGTTTTGGATGATCAACCATAACTAATTTTTGGTCCAAAAGTCAATGGTAAATCAGTAGATGGAGTATTTCCTCCACTCTACGTGAGCTTAAACATTCATGACAAAGTGTTACATAACGCAATGTTTGACTCAGGTGCTTCCCATAATTTAATGCCCAAGTCAGTGATGGAAAAGCTAGATCTAGACATCACAAGGCCCTACAAAGACTTGTTCTCTTTTGATTCCAACCAGGTAAGGTGCCTAGGTCTAATAAAAGATCTTTGTGTTTCTTTAGTCCAATATCCAGCCAAGACAATCTTGATGGATGTGGTGGTAGCTAACATTCCACCTAAGTATGGTATGCTTTTATCCAGATCTTGGGGTGCCAAACTCCAAGGGTCCTTGTAGTTACACATGTCCTATGCCACAATTTTAGTCTTTGGCTAGCCAAAGAGATTATACCGAGAAACACTGATGAAATATGTGGTTAGCAGTCAAGAAAAGCCCCAAAACTTCCCCATCTATTCCATTCACTCTGACATGGATTCATTTATCTTATATAATGCTGACATGTGTCCCAAAACTAATGTCAAGCTCCTCAAAATAGCACAAATAGAAAGCATGAATGAACAATCTAGTGCCCTATATCGAAAAGGTTTTGATGTGATTGATACAACAAAGCAAAATGACATATCACATGAGTTACAAAAGCCAAATCTGCCCACTAAGCAAACTTACAAAACTATTGAGACAAGTGGTAATCAAGAAATATTATGGTACTTAGAGTTTGATGGGTCAGTGAACAAATTAGGAGCAAGGGAAGGTGTTTGGATACACAACATGCAGAATAACCATGCTCAAGGTCATGCATATAGGCTAAATTTCAGATGTACAAACAACATGGCTGAATATGAAGCCCTTCTATTGGGTCTCAAACAAATTAGAAGTCTAGGGGCAACTAAGATTTCAATTCCAGGGGACTCAGATTTAATTATACAACAGATGAAGGGAAATTTTGTTACAAATGATCTTAGGTTAAGGTCTTATAGGGGAGCAGCAACTGAATTACTTAATAGCTTCTTAGACTTTCACCTCACTAAAGTTTCAAGAAGTCATAACTTACATGCACATAGTTTGGCAACTTTTGCCAGCACTTGTAAACTTCCTTTTGAGTCTAATCACCACTTCACTATTGAGATCAAACACAGACCTGCTATCCCAGATAATGTAAAAAATTGGCAAGTATTTGAGAATGACACCCAAATAAATAATTTCTTGACATTGAAAGAGGAATTCTCAAATATAAACATAGACACAAGCACTATTGATGATCAATAGCAAGTTGATAAAGTTGAACCAAGTATATCAGTTGAAACAACAAATCTGATTTTGCATCCAACAACCTTTGACTGTACAAATTTACAAAAGCTAAAACAAATAGATTTTGGTGAAATGATTGAGGAAGAATCTAAAGTAATCGAACTAAAGGATAATTTCCTGCCCATAGGTTTGACTCCTTTAGAAGATATCTTTGACTCAAATGACATTCCTAGAAAGCCAAAAATGCAGCCCCTAAATGTAGAAATTGAGGACTGTAATATTGGGACCATAGAAAATCCTAAAATGATAAAACTTTCCAAAACATTACCTCCTGACAAAAAACTGAAATACATGGAGTTGTTTAAAGAGTTCCAAGATGTATTTTCATGGAGTTATGAGGACCTTAAATCCTATGACATTTCTGTTATCCAACATACAATACCCTTGAAAGAAAACTAGAAACCTTTTAAACAAAAGCTGAGGAGGATCAATCCAGTCCTCCTTCCCCTGATGTAAAAGGAAGTCATAAGAATGTACCAAGTTGGAATAATCACAACCATTAGGTTCTCTTAATGGATTTCAAATCTAGTACCCACTAGAAAGAAAACTGAAGAGATAAGACTTTGTGTTGACTTGAGAAATTTGAATAAAGTCTCTCTCAAAGACCACTACCCCTTACCAAAAATGGACCACATCCTACAAAGGGTAGTGGGGGCTTCAAGGATTTCATTGTTAGATGGCTTCTCATGATTCAATCAGATTTTAGTTCACGGAGATGGTCAAGACAAAAAAACCTTTACTACACCCTGGGGAACTTTTAAATATGTCAAAATGTCTTTCGGACTCAAGAATGTAGGAGCCACATTTCAGAGGGAAATGGACATACCTTTTGCTAAGGAAATCCATGATTTATTAGTCATCTATCTGGATGATCTTACTGCTTTCTCAAAATCAGACCAAGAACATTTAAAACATCTAAGACAAGTGTTCCTAATTTGCAGAAAATATGGCATACCATTGAACCCAAAGAAATCAATGCTTGGCCTAGAAGAGGGCAAAATCCTAGGTCACATAATCTCGAAATATGGAATAAGAATAGATCCAGACAGAATTCAATCTATCCTTCAAGTCCCTCATCCAAGAAACATCAAAGAATTACAAGCTTTTCTAGGCAAGATCAATTTCCTGAGAAGATTCATTCCTAATTTGGCCAAGCTAATAAGACTATTGAATAATATGGTCAAGAAAGATTCTAAATTCAAATGGACAATAGAAGCCAAGCAGGCCTTTGAGGAAATCAAGATAGCTTTGACAAGAACTCATGTTCTTACAAGTCCTAGGTTTGATAAATATTTTATAATCTTTTCCTTTGCATCTGAGCATACTATTGTTGTTGTCCTATTACAAAAAGATGATTTAGGACATGAGAAACCCATTGCTTTTTTCAGAAAAACACTTAGAGATGCCCCACTCAAATACCAAATCATGGAGAAACAAGAATATGCGCTTGTGAAGGCCATAAAGGATTTCAGAATTTACATCTTGTACTCTCACATAATTTCCTATGTTCCTAATGCAGTGGTTAAAGATATTCTTACTCAAGAAGGAATTGAAGGTAAAAGGGGCAAATGGATAGCCAACATTTTAGAATATGACATTGAGATAAAGCCAACAAAACTCATAAAAGGACAAGGGCTAGCTAAACTAATGACTAAAACCAAATTTCAAGCCCTAGACATCAATGAACTGGATAACGCACAGGAGATGGCGACTCCACAGATCAATCAAGCCTTCTTACAATCACCCTGGTACACTGACATATGTTTTGTATTATTAAACCTGCAAGCTCTTCCAGGGTTATCCAGAACCGAAAACAGATTCTTGAAAATGAAAGCTTCAAAGTTCTGTATCATAGATAATGTGCTGTTTTGGAAAAATCATGAAGGTATTTTGCTTAATTGCCTAACTTTGGATGAAATTGATAAAGTCCTCAAGGAATTTCATGCAGGAGACCATGGAGGACACTTGTATTGGAAATCAACAGCTGATAAAATCCTAAGGGCTGGATTTTATTGGCCCTCCCTGTTCACTGATGTTAGAAAATTTGTAATGTCGTGCCATAAATTCCAAATCTTTGAAGGCAAGAAAAAGCTGCTACCCCTACCCCTCAAACCTATTTCAACTGAAAGACCATTTCAACAATGGGTTTTAGACTTCATTGGGGAGATCCACCCTTCATCTTCTGGCTAGCATAGATGGATTTTGACAACCACAGATTACTTTAACAAGTGGATAGAGGCCATACCTTGTAGGCAAGCCAATGACTCAATCATCATACAATTCCTAGAGACCCATATCATGTCTAGATTTGGCTGTCCAGAAAAGATCATTACAAACAATGTAGCTGCCTTTAAATCCAAAAGAATGATCAGTTTTTGTCACAAATACCATATTACCCTAGGTCATTCCACAACCTATTACCCTCAAGGTAATGTTCTAGTTGAATCCTCCAACAAGAGCCTCATCAACATCATCAAAAAGATCCTGGAAGAGAATAAAAAGAAATGGCACAAAAAACTTGTTAATGCACTATGGGCAGATACGTTGACCACCAAAAGATCCATTGGAACAAGCCCATATGAGTTGACTTATGGAATGGAGGAAAGATTCCCCTCTTATTTAGGAATCCCTGTGATCAAGTTGCTGCAAGCAATACAAGCAGAGCCCAATAATATTCAGAGAAGGATCAATCAAACCATTCACTTACAGCAGACAAGAGAAGAAGTATATCACAGAACTCAGATACTACAAGATAAACTCAAGAAGATATTTGATAAAAGAACAAAAGTTGAAGACTTTTTCATAGGGAACAAAGTGCTGAAATAGGACTCCAGGAGGGAAGATAAAGGGAAACATGGGAAATTTGGTTTTCTTTGGAAAGGACCATATGCTCAAACATTATCTTGATCCCCTTTGATGAACATAACACAACTACATATTGTAGATAAATATTTGTACTTTTCAGCATTTTCATTTAAAGCAGTTAGATAGGGAACCAAATGCAGCAAATTTTGAAGAAAAGTCAAGGAATTACACCAAGTTTGGTGTATGTTTTGAATGTTCCACAAGAAATCAGAGGAAAGTCTTGGGAAATATGAAGATAATGATAAGCACTCAGAGAAACCAACAAGAGACAAAGTTGTAATTTTGCATAGATCAGCTTAAAGAGTACTACATACAGGCTACAAAGATTTAGATCAAGGGTCTCCAAGACAAGGAAGTTTCAGAATACAACAAAAATTGAAAAATAAGGCAATCTGACCTGCTGTTCTTGGCTTTTCACCAGGAAAATCCATCCCCAAGTGGAGCCATTGTTAGATTCCTATACCAATAGGTTTCATTTTTCATGATTGACAGTGGAAGCGCTAAATATGTTCATCCTTCCATGCTGCAAAGGTTCCATATTTTGTATACAGACAAAGAAAATTGAAAAAAATGAAAAGAGGCTATGCCTCAAAAGAATAATCAAGAGGCAAGAAAATCAATTGGTCAGAAAAAAATAGTGAAAATGAACCCCAAACCAAAGACCAGGACAGTGGCCAGTCAAAATTCCACTGCTATCTTATTTACAAATTCACCATGTGGAGGTACTGCTGCTTATTACATTTGATGGATGGCCCAACAGTTCAAACTGGACCATGGCATGTTTAAATATGTTGTTGTAGAGTAGACAAAGAATATATGTCCAAACAGTTCAAGCTTGGTAGATAAGTAGTTAGGTAGAGAATTTAAGGAGCCCAACTGCTTAATCTGGGCCCTTGGAAGAGATAAGGGTACATTTAGATAGGAGGAAAGTCAAAAGGAAAAGAAAACAATCAGGTTTTGCCAGTTCAAGTGCACCCAATCCAAAGGAAGAAAAAATGTTAGGTGTATTAGGCTAGGTAGGTAGTTTGAGGTTGCAGAAACAAGGTTATCATTACTTTTTGTCTTGTCAAGAAGGACTCATCTCATTTATGAATTGGCACCATGGCAGTTATTTGGTGGTACAACATTGGAAGCATGACTAACTTCCCCTCTCATACCCCCGAAAGTCATTCACTAACATTCCCCTAAGGACCTTGCGATTTGCCCAAAAAGTCCATTTTCACTCCATTTTCATTAAAAACCAACTTGATATCTGAGTTGACTTAGTGAAAAGAAGCTACATTTCTTGTGTAAAAATGGTCATTTCATACTCTTTAATCTCTTTAACCTTTTTTCTATTCATTCCCATCCCATAAAACTCATATTAACATCTAACCCTATTGTATAGCTCCCTAAATCATTTCCCCACCCCTATTCTACAAAAAACTATATTAAAAACCAAAAAACCTAAATATCCCCTCTAATTGGGAATTATAGCCATATTACATGAGTTCGGGAAACGTTAGGTCCATTTTGGGCCTTAGTGTTAGCCATTCTGCGTCGAAAAACTTAGGGTTAATCTAACCTCTGGTTAGATTGATAACTATTTTCAAATCCCCCTCATGCCAACTATACCATTACCCCGTGCATGCATTTCATTTGGGCTTTATTAACATTTGATTAATAAATAACCAAAACCTGGCAGAACATTAATCCTTAACCTAAGGTCTAAACCCATCTGAAACCACGCAAAAATCAAAGTTTATTGTACGCGTTGTTCTACTAAGCATCGATCACATCTCCCTCCCATCCACCGTCGGATCGGCTCCCGGAGATCCGACAACCTTCATCAATATCGGGCGCCCCTCTATAGCGGTACATTACCACCCGATGGTTGACAGTTTCACCGTCGTACACAAGGACCGCTGTCGGCCTCCTATTGCATCGGGCCGCCTCTGACACTTACCGCTCCCATACCAAAGGCGGTCTGACGCAAACCGCTTACCGCCCTCCCCGCTTGCCTGCGTCACCACATGACGTTGTGTCCACGTCACTGCCACTACACTGTATCTGCCGCCATGTCATCCGCTGACATCACCACCACGCCACCATGTCATATGCCACGTCAGCACATACATCAGCTGCCACGTCATCCGTCGTACCCACTACACGAAAAAAGGGACGTCATGATGATGTCATCCAAGAAAAGCACCAAAAGGTCCAAATTTGGTTAAAAAGTCGGGAAAATGATTTTTTTACGCATATTTCTATTTTGTTGTATTTACAAAGAACGTGCATGCATTTTCGCTATTTCACTCCTGGAGCTCATTCTGTCCATCAACCTGCCAACTCAACTCCATAGCTCAACTTAGCAGCCCAAGTTGTGTCTGCTAATCGTCCTCGGCGTCGTAAAAATAGGTATTCATCCATTTTCTAGCTTGAGAGCCCTGTTTCTCAAGTTTTCTGTCTAAATTGCCGAAAGAACCTGTATTTTTCTTCTAAAAGCGGTCCTACCTATCGCTCATTGTACTGCAAACACCCTTTGAGCTTCTAATTCATCGCAAACCTGCAAAATTGAACTCATTTCCTCTGCAAACGAGCTATTCCTATAGACTGTGCATCTATATCTACCCTCAGAAACTACAAAAATTGCCCAATTATTGAGTTAAAATACTCCAGCACCCTGTTTTCGTTGATTGTACTTGTTTCCTATAGGGGAATCCTCAGCTCCCCTTTCCCTTTGCATACTTGTGCCCCTTCGGGAAAAATTAAATTCTATTTTCTCGGCATTGTGTCCACAAAGCCTGCAATTTCAACCAATTTATGTAAAAAATCCAGTCAAAGTGCCGCAAGTTTGATTTCTTACCATAAACTCTACATAGTGAGGTTGGCTTGAAGTAAAAAATCAGTTTTCATACTCCTGGCAGTAGCCTCATAGCCTAAATTCTACCTACTATTGTTGTTTTACACCTATATTGGAATTAATACCAGCAGTATAATATATGGAGACTCCAGTAGCCCTGAACATTGCTCCTTTCAATGCTCCACACATGGATTTAGAGTGGCTACCTTTTGCAGACAGAGACTTCCAGATCAAGGATATGATGGGCCTTAATTCTCACCTCAAAACTGTGTGCCAATTCAGAAATAATAACAGAAATAACACTGATGTTCTAGGAATTTGGCAATCCAGTATGCCCATCTATTATCTCCCATCAGTCAATGTGTTGTTTGACTTCATTCATTTATGTCATCCAAACTATGACCCCACTCTGAGAGCGATTCTCAGTCTAGATGGGTCTGCACTGTTCTATACCACTCCACAATCCATAAATGAAATGTTGAACTTTGAGCCTCCTCAGCCTCTGGTTCCCCTTACAATGAAACTTTTGCTCGATCAGGGTGCAAGGCTCTCTAAGGCAGAAAGATCAAGAGTTAATCAGTTGTTTATGGATCCACAATGCCAGTATGATCATCCTCCTCCCTATCATCAGGCCTCATTTAATGGAATGTGCAAGCTCATGGTGGATATGATTTCCTACATCCTAGGATGCAAAACAGGAGAATTTGTAGATGAGACTGTATTTATGCTCTTAAACATATTCACTCCAGGGTAGCCCCTTAATGTCATGTATGACTATGCCACCTTCATAGAAAACAAAATACATGAACAATTCATGATGATGGAGAGAGAAAGAGTGTGTAAATACACCTCCTACATTTACCATCTGCTATTGTACTATCTCCCAGATAGTTTCAAGGTTCCTCTCAAGAGATTAGACCCAAAAGGAGAAAGGAGATTTGTCATCTATTGGACCTAATTTTTCCATGAAGTCCACTATTCTCCATACACATATTGTGAGTTTATTGACCTATTCATCTACCCAGCTACTTGCCTATTAATTGTGACTCCTCCTACCAGACTCACTGCTAAAATGCAAAGAATCTTGCATCCTTCAAAGGGCTACAGCATTGGTGACTGGTACTTCTACCAAAACCACACAGTAATCAGAATTTATGGGTGTGAGTTGTCTCACTATAAGCTGCCAAGATATGTCCCCATGAGACTTTTTGCCTTGGAGTATTTTAGGCAGTTCAGTAATGAAGACTTGACTCATTTCCATGGGAGAAACAAGAAGGCACAACTTAAAATCAGACACCAGTTGGGTCCCTTTGTTTTCTACAAAAGGGAAGAAGCATGGAAGGATGCAGACAATATGCTGAGACAAGAACTCATGTTCAAACAAAGCTTTTACTAGGCACCGTATGACCTTGAACACTTCATAAGCCTTAGAGGAATCAAACAGAGGCTTTCAAGATATGTGCACTAGCCAATCCCCTACATTGAGCAATATGCCAATCAACAAGAATGGGTAGAAGGCACATTAGATGATGAAGAGCTTACTGGAGAGGTAACATTAGAGAAAGATATGAAAGAAATTGAGAAAAGAATTGACCTGGATTATGTTGCACAGGTCACCTTCACACTGCCTCAACCGGTGGGAGCAAGCACATCAATTGTTACATCTTCACGGCAGCCAGCTAAAGAAACCGTTTTGCCTGCAGGAAAGGGCAAGGACATTGAGCACTCAGAACAGCAAACCACAATGGAAGAATAGCCATCCTCAACTCAGGAAAAGGGTCAAGAACAAAGCCCTATAACACAAACAAAGGCACCTGAAATCCCTGTGCTGCAAACTCCTCATAATGAGGAAAGAGGTAACAAGAGAAACAGAACAGATGGCACACCCATAGGGGCATCCACAAACTAGCAAGGGGAAAGAGACAGAGGCTAAACCCCTATGCCGAGGAGGAAATCATAGAAGAAACCATAGGAAATATCAGGGGTGAGGGGACTTTTGAACAGCATATCCCTCCTGTTTTGGAAACATCGGCCAACTCCTTTCAGCGGGAGCAAGAGAGACAACCAGGTGGGGATGTTTCATCCTCCAAACAGTAGACCCAAAAAGGCTCTGATATCAAATGAGCATTTACAGAGATCAAAGCTAGAAACGAGCCAATAAGGTTTCAGCTTTACAATCAGTTAATGAGAATGGCACCGACGAATCAACATAGACTGATGGCAACATATGATATGCAAGAAGGGAAGATGACTCTCAATCACTTCAGACCTACTACACAGCAATCACAGTCAGCTACAGACTAAATCAGAACCAATCTGCAGGTCCTAGCGAAAGATATACACCCAATAGACTAGATTGAGTTACATAAGCAGGCGGGAGAAATGGTTTATTCCACATTAGCAGATAAGGCTCTATTGGCCCATATATTGCAGAACTCTTTATACAATAGTTCTGCCCAGTTAGAGCTGGAGAAGGCCTCATCATTGGCCAAGGATAATAGGATAAAATAGTTGGAAGAAATCATTATAGAGCTGGGACATGATCCCAAAGATCCCAAAGGCACGTAGGCCTTAATCAGAAAAAAAGGAGGAAGACATAGCAGCACTGAGAAAACAAATGAAGCTGCCAGTCACCATACATGCTCAAACTGCATAAGTGGCACAACAATAGGAAGTAGAGGATGTGGTTAGTCTACATATGAGGATGAATCAAAGGATATTAAAAATAGAGAAAGCATTGGAAGAAGCTCAACGAGGGAAATAGCCAGAGTTGACCCCTCAACCATCCCAAACAGCTCCAATAATTATAGCTCCTCCTGCAACAGTGACTACAGCAGCACCTCCCCCAGACTCAACTTCAGCAGTAGGTGCCTCAACTTCAGCAGCAACTACAGCAGTAGCAGTGTAAGAGGCCAGCTTGAGCATGGAGGCCATGATGAAAGAGATTAACGCTCTATAATTACAAATGGCAGAAATGAAGGAAACCAAAGAAAAGCTAGCCAAGATTGAGGCTAGTTATGATAACTCAAAGATGACAGTTGCTGAGAAGACCAAGGAAGTAAAGGCCCTAGAAAATAAGATAAAGGCCTTGGGGAAAGACCTCACTCTCCATAGAACCCTGACCGAGATAAAAACAAGTTTGTGGAATAAAATTGGCCAAGCTCTTGCTGATCAATGGACAACAATACAAACTATTTTTGACCGAAGAGAATTGATGGCTGTAGCTCAGCATGAAACTCATAAGGCCATAACATTATTAGCAGATAAGCCTGAGCAAGCCAATCAATTGATTCACTTTTTGAATACTCGTACTGGTAGCACTGAACATCCAGAACAGGACAGAGACTATTGTAAGAGTCAAGAAGGTGCTGACCATGAGAAATTTTGTCCAAACCATAGAAAGAAAGTGCCATGAAATGCAGATAGAGGTAAATGCTTTTAGACAGAGGCTTTCAAATTTACAAAGCAAAGGTTTACCCAACGTAGTCACTAGCACTCGAAGGCTGCTAAAACAGGAACAATATGCAAACAAGCTGAGTACCTTTGTACAAAATCAAATCACAACATCATCAAGCAGCACAAAAGAAGCGGTCCCTCCCACAGGGCAGAGTTTATATGATAATCTGGAGGATTTGTTTTACATAGAGCATGAGGTAGCACACCTTTTTCCAATTTGGCCGAATTATTACACATATACTGAAGCTGATGAAATATTATTCAAATTAAGAAAACATCAACTACCAACAGAGGAATGGTGGCAAAGCCTGCTTGGGATTCTGAAGTAATTTTAATTCTCTTCCTATACATTATCTGCACAACATGTAAGTTGCATTATATGGCTCAGCTACAAGAAAATCAAACTGACAGTGGGTGAAATACACGCTAAAAATATTCAAAAAGCGCAGACCAGGTGGCACAGGACAGCACTACAGGACAACACATTAAGGAAGCGGTCATCCACCGACTGCCAGAGTCAAAAGGTCAACAGCACACAGGACACTTGCTACATCGAGTAAAGAGATTTTAATTTCTCGGTTAATGTTGTGCGATTTTTCCACAAATAGTTATTGATTATGTCAGAGTAGATGGATACATTCATGTCTAGATATTTCCCTATGGGATATTTTGTAAAATCCTATATATACTTGTCAAAGAGATGTATTATTGTTGGTTGGTGATTTTCTTTCTGAACTGCGCTGTAAAATATCAGACTGTATTAATACAAGTTGTTGTTGAAGTTCACTATGTCTAAATCATCAGAAGGTGGATTGGATGTTCTAGGACCTGCTAGAGAATTCCTCTGTCATGCTATGGAACAATAAGTTATACTAAACTATGTTTTATGTTATCTATATTCGTAAATTCCATGTATGTTTCATGATATTGATAACAGAGAACAAGAATAGCATAGGATTTGTTTAAATACACCCTGTGTTTAATCTCTGCCATTAATTATGTTTTCTTCAGGATTAGTCATGAATATGAATTCTTAACTGCTCATGTTTACACTAATTCTTTCATTTTGAATATTGTTTAGGAATTCTTAATTGCTCCTGCACAACATTCATACCCTTTCCCTCTGCCAGTATAATGAAAGATTCTTGATTTCCTTTCATTCCCTGACTTCATTCCATCATTTCCATATTTGAAAGTTGTTCCTAGCTTGCCTATCTCACTCTGTGGCACTACCTTTTCACCAAGAAACTCTTTCAACGATTGCACTTTCAGTGACTCCATTTCCCAATGGAAAAAACCATTTTATACTTGCACCCCACCTATGTCTAAGATCACCATCCAACAAACTTAAAACCAAACCCTGTTCATCACAACTAGCCTAAAATACTCCAAAACAAAGCTAAATGTTATAGAGAGAGCCCTCTCTAGTTGCAGGTAGGCTAGGACCTGTAACTGAAAGACTGGTTTGTGGTTACCTTGGCCGTATTCCATCTAGGAAGCAGGGAACAACCTGAGCGATAACACCATAGAAAACCCCTTATGAGAAAATTGAATCATCATGCATCTTTTATGAGATACACCATATGTTTTTTGAAATACCATTCAATTAGATTAGTAATAAATATAATAGGTCTCTAAAACTTATATACCACGTCAAGGTCTTCAGAATGCGTATTAGACATATACCTGACAGAAAGGGGAAGCAATATCTGCTCTACAAGCCAAAGAGAAAGATCAGGTCAACCAATGTAAAAGCAAAGCACTTGGGTTCTTTTCAGTGACACCAAATCCTTTGGGAAGTCCTTCAGGAGCTACAAAGAAAAATAAGTTGTTATTTCAGAAACTGACACTCCAAACAAACAGATTAGAAAAACCCCATTTTATTCAAAATTTATACTTCTTGCTAGCTAGTTATTAATTATAAAAATATAGAAAAACTAATGAAGGATAAAGATGCAAGTGTGTGACTAAGTACTACATCGAATGCGGTATGGTTGTATCAAAAAAAGAATCTATCATTGCAACTACCCAAGGAACTGAAAATAACAACAGAAATATGATAGGAGTGAAACTCAAAAGATAGAAAAAAGAAAAGAACAAAACTAGTGGAGGCACCTGCACACCGAATGGGTGGATTGTAATGGACAAATCTTCTCCAAAGGAATTTTTTGAATGTATTTCTGAAATGATAAATGTTACAAATGAAAGGGGACTCTTTATACCAAATGAGGTGGAAACCCTAAAACTTAAAAGCTCTAGTTACTAATAAAAGTGATAAGAACCTTATTACACAACAATGGAATTTTACAGATTTCAAAATATGGTATTATAAAGACCTAAGACAAGAACATTATTACAAAATTATGAGCTTACAGGAAAAATAGATGATTTATATTATGTAATGTCTAAAAGCTTATGTGGTGAGGTCCACAGCATGCCCTCCCTTTAAAAAGTTTTCCCTGTCTCTAATCAAATCAGTAGGGTTATTGATGTCCATGCAACCTACTCTGATTGACACACACAAGATGAGTGCCCACTGTCACCCAAATCCCCACTCTTTAAGCCCAGCTACCTCCTTGATGGCTATGAGAAGATTCCTTTAGAATACCTCATCCAATAAATAAGATCAATGCCTTAAATTGGATCTATGGGTGAAACAAAGGAGTTAACTATTTGTTGTCCTACTGGCTAACTATGTATGAATTAAGGTGAGTAATTACTAATAGATTATGATGGTCACCTTTTTATAGGACTTGTGTAAATTAATACATGTAATAAGCAGTGGCTTTTTAGGTAGGCATATAAGGTGTCAAGTTTGGAATTTGAAAGGTTAGTTTTATGAAGTTGTAATTGAATACAATATTGACATCTAAAAACATATGTAACCCTACAAGGGTGGATGAACCTTCCAAATAATGAAGTTAATATTATTATCAATCTTGCAAAGGGAATATATTGCCAATGCTCCAGACATCTACAGTTTAATAATCTTTTTCCCTCATGATCAACCAATTCCAGTCCACAAATTATACCATGACGGAAAGCCCCTCTCAATCAGAGCTGAAATTTCGATGAGAAAATAAAATTAGAGGAAGAACTCAAAAAATAAAGTAAGAAAATTGAATTACGAAAAAGAAAGAAAAACAAGGAGAGTGAAAAACACCTTAGAATCCCAACAATTTGAAGTGCAAAAACAAAGGATTTAGGTAGGTGTGGGAATATGGCTAAAAGATGGCTGACAGAATTATGTAAATGTGAGAGGCTTATTGATCTCACATGCATGTGTTTCAATCGGGCCAACCTAAAGCCTTCGTTTGTTTCATATGAGCCGCATGTTCATTGCTTTCGAAATGCTGATTTTTACCCATAACATCCAACCTGAAAATTTAGTGAAATAATTGTTTATATTCCTCTCACTTGCAAAAGAGTTTTACTTGAGATGACTTCCAGAAATTATATATCAAAATTGATTTTCAAATAAAATAAAATTGCTATATTTGTTAATATTAAAAGTTAGTTTTAATTTGCCCCACGGTGTAGATCATGATAGAATGGGTTCTTAAGGCATTTATTATGACGTTGTTGGTTTAAACTTTGATTAGCTCAGTGTGCCAGGTGTGAGGCAATGTGGGTACACTTGGAGGTGATTGTGGTAGTGGATATAATAGATCCCCTATCACGTAAGTACAAGCTTGCTATCATTGTAGATTATGCCATATACAAAAAATAACAATAATAATATTAATCTTATTTTCTTTCTTTTATTAAATTATTTATTTATCAAAATTACACGTTATTATAAGAACATGATTTTATTGGAAGTGTTTTAGGTGACGACAACAAGGGAAAACAATTTTCTTCTAAGCATTTTCTAAATTAATGCATCTCCACTCAAACACTCTCATAGAAAAGAAAGTCTTGACCGCATCCAGAATGCCTAAAAGGTAACTCTCAAGAAAGCCACCCAATGTCACCTTAGTGGCATTCTCTCACTATTTAGACTAGAAGAAGGATATCGTTGTCCAAGGGGGAACCCTTAAAGCTCAAGCTAATCTAGGTCATTGAGTAAGGAAGGAAAGTTCCTTAACAAAGAATAGTGATTTCACACTACTAACTCTCAAAGTAAAAAGTCAGGGATAATTGTGTGAATACTAAAAAAAAACATGAATTATTAACAAATTTTGAATGATTTTAATTAGAAAACTATGCGTATTCATGCAACAAAATTATACTTGAAAAATGAAATATAAAACTTGCTCAATTAACCATATAACATGAGATGCTAGTGAAGCATATATACAATGGCACAATAAAAATAGAAAATGAATCATAAATTGTGTCCATAAAAGTAAGGCATTAGATGATTCATTGATCATATTCATGAACTTTGGAGATTGAGAGTTCATTATCATCATCAAGAAACCATTCCACAATTAACAGATCATACACCAATAGTATTAACTATTCTTGGGATGACAACGAGTTATATGTTTGCAATGATAAATAAAGGAAATATTCAAACTTCTTGTTGTTACTGAGGAAAATGAAGACAAAAAAGTTGAATGTGGACTACTTACACATTTGTAACATTAAAATGTCATCCATTTATCATAAATTTGTCACTATACCATAGAATTGTGACCCAAACGACATATTTGTAATATTCCAAAGTGTGTAATTACAACTAATGAACCATGAGGAATACCATTAGCGTGTGAGCACAATAACCACTATGTATGTAGAAAAATATTTCATTAAGACTAGAGATCAATGTAAGCTTTAAATCACCCCTAAACAATAAGAAATTCCATATGTCAACATCAAATATTTAATAATTGTGTGCATTGCCTAGATTGTGTGCAAAGTGCACCAATAGTGGCACTAATGGGCTTCTACCACTATCTCGTTATGTGTGTTAGGATGTGGCACTTCAAATTAAAAAGTGATCATATGTCAACAAAAATGCAGGCAAGTAAACCATCGAGACAATCTTAAAAATAGTGAATTGTTAGCCTTATGAACCAAGTCATTTCACATTCCCAAGACTTGATTTGCATAAGGGTGGTTAAAATGTCAATTGTGTTAAAAAAATGTAAGAAATAAATGTATCAAGAACAAAATTTCAGCATGATGGAAATTTGTAAACCCTTTTCACAATTATTAAGGAGCTTAAATATCAAGGTGTTTCATTTATTCATGTACTCATGTGAAGCTTATGAGTGTTTATTATGAACAGATGGAGATGAATTTCAGAAAACAAAAGGAAGCTTTAGTTAAGCATGGAACCAAACACAGTAACTTCCTTCAATTTTTACACAGATGTTATGGTTAAAGAGATATGAGTTTGTCTTCCTTGTTGCTCTTTTCATTGCACTTCTGGACAGTTAGTTTTGGAATCAAGTTCAAAGAGACTAAAATGATGTTTTCACATGTTTAAAGGCTCTAGTGTGTAATGGAAATCTCCAAGTTTCTTCATAGGTCTTCAACAACACTCAAAACCTCATACAAGTCATGAAAATTTCAAGTCAACTATTTGTTGTGCTTCTGTCAGGATTTGTTGTGTTTTTGTGTGACCAACTTCAAGCTTAGATTCTGAACAAATGGGAAAGTATTTTTGAAAATGGGAGGAGGTTTTTGTTCAAAACATACCCAAAAACAAAATCCTCTCTCATTTTTGACACATCAGCTACTGTCTTGGAGTTACAAGTGGCACTTTGAGACCTATTTTTCACAATTTCGCCAAGCCAGAATTGCTAACAGGGTTCTAAAAATTTTTGAAATTTGACTTGGTGGACCTCCAACATGGCATGGTTGACCTCAAATCTATTTGGATAATGAATTTTTATGATTTTTATATCATATCCCATGATTAGATCTCCAATTATCACATTCTCAGTTAGTCAAAAAACAAACCCTAGATAGTAAGATATGCACAAATTTTGCAAATATTTTATCCGTGCATGATAGGGAGTGTGAGGGCCAAGTGCCAGAGACACACAAGGGAGGACTCATTTCAAATGCATGGAAATTAATTTTCAGTGCATTCTAGGTGTGCTAAGGATGGAGTGAAAAGGTATACTACCCAGTTCCAAGGCATCACAAGGGAGAACAAGGTCAAAATGCTTCAAATGAAGAAATAAGAGTGCAGTGTACCAAGGAGTGTCAAAAAATTCCAAGTGTATCAAGGATGAAGAGTGTTAGGATAAGTTCAGAATAATACTTGAAGGAGGAAATCCTATGGTTGTGATAAGGTGTGTAAAAATTAGTTTCAGACAAAGGAAGAATTTGGGTTGGGCACAACATTGTTTTCTCAATGACTTGGTTGGGATCCCAAGTCGCAAAAAGTAAGGTTATCTGTGAGGGCATGACAACTAGGGAGTGTTGAGGTGTTCCAGGGAATTCCAGGAAGTGCTAACACATTCTATACATTTCCAAGGAATTTTAGGCATGCCAAGACATGCTAAGTGCTAAGGCATGCCAAGAAGTTCCAAGTGCTAGGGTGTGACGCCAACACATGCTAGGGAGTGCTAGGGCCAAGATCTAGGGAAACACAAGGGAGCATAGTTTCAAATGCATGGAAATGAATGAATAAGAGTGACAAAGAGTGTTATCTAGAAAGTACGAGGTGTTCTAGGTGCCCGAGAGTGCTAGGGAGTGCCAAAGCATGCTAAGAAATGCAAGGGATGATAACATGCGCTATATAGTGCCAAGGGATTATTGGGCATGCCAGAAGTTATGGCATGCCAAGATGTAAAATTTGTTGCTTAGTTGTTTAATTTTATGACCACGGTTGGATGTGAGCCTTGTCTTTGTAACTTGTTAAGTTGGATAAGTTGAAATTATACATGAGTATCCTAAGATGAGTTATAAGAAGTTCTTAGGTGAACAAGGCATAGTCTAGTTGTAGTAATTGTAACTTGGTCAAGTTGTTTTTATAGTTAAGTTGTTGTTAGAGTTGAGGGGAGGATTTTGTTGGGTTCCCATGTTGCAAAAAATGTAAGGGTAGTTTTGAGGGCATGATAGCTAAGGAGTTCTATGGCATGGTAAGGAATGAAAAGGCATGCTAACACATTCCAAACAGTTTTGTGGTCTGATGGTTTGATTTAATTTTATGGTATTTTTATTGTCCACTTTGCATATCACTATTTTTCCTAGTTTGGAACATTACATTCAGTGAGTTCCAGGTGTGCTGAGGGAGTGAAAAGTGTTGGCATTATGATTCACGTGTTGTCCTTGACCGCAACTCACTTAGGGGTATGTTACAGGTGATGGCAACTCACTCAGAGGACAGATCATAATGCAGCAGGTAAAGAGAGAGATATACGCAGGTTTATCATGACGAAAGTGCGTATATACGCAGGTTATCTGAGAAAAAGGCTCGTACACGTACACATGCAGGTTCATAGAAGGAAAAGTGCGTACATGTCGGAAACCATGGTTTTGGTCCGTGGTATTTGGTCCATGGTATTTGGTTTGAAATGATGACCCCAAGTATTGGGTCCAAGGTATTGGTTCTACATGGTTTTGGACCATGGTATTGAGAGAAGCCTAAACCTATATAAGGAGAAGATCATTAGGCCAAGTGGGTGTGCAAGAGTAAGCAAGTGATGAACATCTGATAAAGTGTGAGATCTAGATGCTGGTTATGATTTGGTGATGCCTTGCTTGATCTGAACCAAGGAAGCACTCATGTGAAGGATGATGAATGATGGATTGGGATCTTAAGGCTTGGACTGATTATCATTATATAGTTTGATTATGGATAGACTAGATCTATTGATGCATGTTTATTGTATGAATGTTATGATCTGGGTATGTTCTGATGTCTGAAATAGTTGCAAAGTTATGAGTTAGAATTTGCAGATGTGTACGCCTATTGTCTTTGGTAAAAGTGCGTATACACGCAAGTTGGGTTCATCCAAAGAGCATATACAATATGAAGTATGATATTTGAAGTTGCTATTGGATCTAGTTTTTGTTGCAGAGTTATGTAGTATGTTCTGTGTTCTGGTGACTGTGTTGTTGAGAGGGTTTTAGTATTGGGTGATTTAGAGATTGATGTTGCATATTGTATTAGAATGGTGATTGTTTTATGGATCCAGTATGAAAATGTATGAAACGTGGTCCCTGGATGATTGTAGGCTTGCACCTACGTACTGGTAAACAAATTGGCCAGTACAAGAGCCAGGGGGTTGTAGCTCCCTTCCAGGAGCAATTGGAAAACGAGTAAAGGTTGGAGCCTTTAGTAGGCCAGCGCCTACGTACTAGTGAATGGAACGGCTAGTACAAGAGCTAAGAAGGTTGTAGCCTTCTGTAGGTAGAAGCCTGCGTACTGGTAAAGGACTGCACCAGTACATTGTAAAAGAAGTTTGTTATTAAAGGAAGATAGAAACAAATTGCAATAGGTGGTTTTCACCCACATTGGGTTTCCACCTTATATCATGGTGTTCATGTGTGCTCTTTATTTGTGATGATCTATTTTGTTTACTTTTCATATGGTTAATAATGTTCTGATGCATTCACTAAAGATGAACTAACTAGATCATAAAGGTTATTGGATGTACGCTAGTTGCTTTTAACACAGTCGCGTATATACGCGGATATCCTTAACTGAAGTAGCATATATGAATCTAAGTATGAAAATGAAAAAGTATTTGATTTGCTAATACTGATTCACCCCCCCTCTCAGTATTATTTCCAACAAATGGTATCAGAGCAGGTCCTTTGGTAGAAGCTTGATCGCTTGAAGGAGATCCGTAGAACAATGGGAAAGAAAGTGCGTCAAAAGAAGAAGACAGCTCAAAGGAACAATGACAGCCTGCGAGTGAGTGGAAGAAAGTATCTAGATCCTGAATCACCTCAGATTAAAGATGGACAAGCAAATGAAGCATCAGATAAAATCATAGATCAGGAAGATCTACCTAGCAAAAGGGATAGTGCCCTCAAAGAAGAAATTATCAGCTTAAAAGCTCAGTTGGAATGTGCTTTCAGAGTTCGTCAAATGCTACAGGTGTTGAATGAAGAACAAGAAAATAAGATTATCAAACTAAGGAAACAAGTGGAAGAAGGAAGAAATTCTGAAGAAACTTTGAAGAAGCAATGTCTAGAAAAGCAAGAACAACATCAGGTTGAGCTAGATGCAGAAGTAGAATGGTTCAAGACCATCACACAGAAAGATCTTCACGTTCCAGGTACTTCAAAGGATATTGTTTTTCTTGCAATATGTTTGGTCACAAAGTTGTTGATTGCTATAGAAGGAATAATAAACATATAAGATGGTATGCATGTAACAAGCTTGAACACATAGCAAAGGAATGTAGGAAAATATTTTGGGCACCATACCAAAAGGGGAAAACATCATCACAGATGAAGATATGGAAGAGAAAGGAAGTACAACTAGAAAGAGGTAATATAGCAGAGTACACAGACATGACAGACTCAAAGGAAGCTAAAAATGTGGAACCTTTGTGTTCTAAATCTCATACATGTGTTTCATGAAGACAATCGCGTATATACATGAGTTAGACACTGCACAGTCGCGTATATGATGTTCCGAAAGAAAGCAGCAGTACATAAGTCTGATGTGGTTCAGTCACTATTTGCTGATAGCATGGCACAGGTTAAGGGGGAGAGTATACTTAAATAATTCATTTTTGGCATTTTTGATGAGAAATCTTTGGTGATGATGCTTATGTAGCTAAATGATACATCTTGCTACTTATTGTTGGTCGGTCAATAGAATGGTATTGCAGGTTACAGGTCTGGATGCTAATGATAGATGCTTATGGTACAGATCATACATGGTAGATGTTGGTCTTGATTAGATTGCTGGTCTTTGTTTTATTACCCCACTATGCATGGGATGGATGATGTAATGGTTCTTGTTGTTGAGTCATGTATATGTACTTGGTTGTCATATGTAAACAATTGGTATATCCCCACTTAGTTGGATGGATGAGTTTAAAATTTCCACTTGGTTGGGAGAATGATGTATGTATAGAGTCATGCTATGCTTTTGCAGACTTTGCATGTGCTAAAGGGGAGCATGGATAGATTCGTACATCTCGACATATGCAAAGGGGGAGCTCAATATAAGATTTCAGCAGATACTCAGGGGGAGTATGGACATCAGATGGAGATCAAAGAAGAGAATATCTTGGTCCGCCCTTTGCCCTTGATGTCAAAGGGGGAGAGTGACTTGGTGTGGTTGTTGCTAGCAAGTCTAAAGGGGGAGATTGTTGGCATTATGATTCAAGTGTTTTCCTTGATGGCAACTCACTCAGAGGTATGTTACAGGTGATGGAAACTCACTCAGAGGACAGATCATAATGCAGCAGGTAAAGAGAGAGATATACGCAGGTTGACCGTGATGAATGTGCGTATATACGTGGGTTATCTAAGCAAAAGGCGCATACATGTACACACGTAGGTTCACAGAAGGAAAGGTCCGTACATGTCCGAAACCATGGTTTTGGTCCGTTGTATTTGATCCATGATATTTGGTTCGAAATGGCGACCCCAGGTATTGGGTCCAAGGTATTGGTTCTACATGGTTTTGGACCATGGTATTGAGAGAAGCCTAAACCTATATAAAGAGAAGATCACTAGGCCAAGTTAGTGTGCAAGAGTGAGCAAGTGATGGACATCTGATAAAGTGTGAGATCTAGATGCTGGTTATGGGTTGGTGATGCCTTGCTTGATCTGAACCAACGAGGCACTCATGTGAAGGATGATGAAGGATGGGTTGGGATCTTAAGGCTTGGAATGATTATCATTATATGGTTTGATTATGGATAGACTAGATCTATTGATGCATGTTTATTGTATGAATGTCATGATCTGGGTATGTTCTGATGTCTGAAATAGCTGCAAAGTTATGAGTTAGAATTTGCAGATGTGTACGCGGGTTGTCTTTGGTAAAAGCGCATATACACGCACGTTGGGTTCATCCAAGTAGCGTATACAATATGAAGTATGATATTTGAAGTTTCTATTGGATCTGGTTGTTGTTGCAGAGTTATGTAGTATGTTCTATGTTCTGGTGACTGTGTTGTTGACAAGGTTTTAGTATTGGGTGATTCATGATGCAGATTGTATTACAATGGTGATTGTTTTATGGATCTAGTATGAAAATGTATGAAACATGGTCCCTGGATGATTGTAGGCCGGCACCTATTTACTGGTAAACAAATTAGCCAGTACAAGAGCCAGGGGGTTGTAGCTCCCTTCCAAGAGCAGCTGGAAAACGAGTAAAGGTTGGAGCCTTCAGTAGGCCAGTGCCTACATACTAGTAAATGGAACGGCTAGTACAAGAGCTAAGAAGGTTGTAGCCTTCTGCAGGTAGAAGCCTGTGTACTGGTAAAGGACTGCACTAGTACATTGTAAAATATGTTTCTTATTAAAGAAAGATAGAACAAATTGCAGCAGGTGGTTTTCACCCACATTGGGTTTCCATGTTATATCATGGTGTTCATGTGTGCTCTTTATGTGTGATGATCTGTTCTTTTTACTATTCATATGGTTAATAATGTTCTGATGCATTCAATGAAGATGAACTAACTAAATCATAAAGGTTACTGGATGTATGCTAGTTGCTTTTAACACAGTCGCGTATATACGCGGATATCCTTAACTGAAGTAGCGTATATGAATCTAAGTATGAAAATGAAAAAGTATTTGATTTTCTAATATTGATTCACCCCCCCTCTCAATATTATTTCTAACAACAAGGTATGCTATGCATTACTTGCAAGGCATGCTAGAGTTATGGGGAAGGATACCAAGATGTGCCAAGTGCCAAGGTGTGCTAATGCATGCTAAGGAGTGTTAGGGAGTGCGAGAGAAACATAAGGGAGCACTAGGTCAAAATGCATGGAAATGAATGAATAAGAGCGCGTGACAGGGAGTGTCAGTGAGTTCCAAGTGTGCTAAGGAGAGAGTGACATGGTATGCTAGGTTGCGCTAACTCATGTTAGATTTCTAGGATGACATGCATCCAAGATGTGCCAGGTGAAAGGGTCTGTCAACATGTGCTAGGACATGTTAGGGAGTGCCAGGGAAACACAAGGGAGCACTAGGTCAAATTAGTGCATGAAAAATTGCAAATGAATAAATAAGAGTTTGTTACAGGAAGTCTCAGTGAGATACAAGTGTGATGAGGGAGTAACAATGTATGGTAGGTAGTGTTAAGGCAGGCTAGAGGCTAGGGAAACATGCCAAGATGTGCCAGGTGCTAGGGTGTGTGGGTTCATGCCAGGGAGTGTTATGTAGTACCAAGGAAATAAAAGAGAGCACTAGTTTCAAATACATGGAAATGAATGAATAAGAGTGTTTGACAGGGAATGTTAGTCAGTTCCAAGTGTAGTAAGGAGGGATCAACAAGATATGTTAGGTAGTGCCAAGGAATGTTATAGTGCCAAGGAAACATACCAAGATGTGCCATGTGCCAGGGTATGTCAATGCATGCTAGCGAATGTTAGGGAGTACCATAGAAACAAAAGGGAGAACTAGTTCAGAATGCATGGAAATGAAGAGATAAGAGTGTGTGATAAGGAGTGTCAACAAGTTCCAAGTGTTCTAAGGAGGGAGTCACAAGGCTATATGTTAGGTAGTGCTAAAGCACAGTAGAGTGCCAGGGCATGTTAGAGAGTTCTAGGGTGTGCTAGGGAGTGCAAAGCATGCCAAAAACTGTGGGGGATGCTAACCCATGCCACATAGGGCTAAGCGATTGTTAGACATGCCATGTGTTATGGCATGTCGAGATGTAAATTATGTTTCTTAGTTGTTTAATGGCCATGGTTGGACATGAGACTTGAATGGGTAACTTGTTAAGTGGGATGAGTTGAGATTGGACATGAGTAGCCTAAGATGTATTATAGTTAGTTCTTATATGAACAAGGCATAGTCTAATTGTAGTAATTATGACTTGGTTAAGTTGCTGTAGTCGAGGCAGGAATTGGTTGGGTTCCAACCAAGTCTAAAAATAAGTAAGGGTATTTGTGAGGGCATGATAGCTAAGTTGTGCCAAGGCATGCCATGGAATGTAAAGGTGTGCTAAAAAATGGTAGACAGTGTCAATGGATGGTAAGGAGTGTTGGGGAGATTCAAGGGAACACAAGGGAGAACTAGGTCAAAATTCTTGGAAATGAACAAATAAGAGTGTGTGCCAAGGAGTGTCAGTGAATTCCAGGTGTCCCAATGATGAAGTGTTTTAGGAGAAGTTTGTAATAGGAATTGTAGGAGTTAAGCTTGTGGTTGTGATAAGACATGGACAAACAAATTTTAGAGAAGGGGAGACTTTGTGTTGGGCACAATATTGTTTTGCTAATGAATTGATTGGGTTCCCAAGTTCCAAAAAAAGTAAGGTTATCTGTGAGGGTTTTAGTGTCATATGTTTAGCCTATCACCAATGATCAAATATGATATTACAAGGAGTTATTATTGTGTCAAGTCAATTTTTTTCATTTCAGTGAGTCTTCAAACAAAAATTTGGTCACTAGTTAGTGTGTTTAGGGCTATTTCCAATCTCTCAAGAATTTCATATGTCAATAACTTTCATCACTCAGTTTAGTCTGCCATAATGAAAACATCATTAATATCACTTCAGTCCAATCATCATGGTCTCCATTCATCTTAGTGTCACCATTAGGTCATTACGGTTAGGGTCACAAAATCAGTCATTTCATGTATAAATCGGCAAATGAGGAGTAGCAAAAGGTAAATTTCTTCAATAACACTTGATTTGAAATGTAATCTACGGTTTTATATGTAATAATTTTCATAAGGTTCTAAAGTTACAAGAAGAGATTCTAAGGCTACGAAACTCAAAAAGAAAGTGAATTGGTGAGGTGGGCCATCCTACCTCATTAATCACTTGGACAACAAAAGAAAATTATAAAAGCACATGGAGTAGTTGATTCACACTCATTTGCACTTGTCTACCATCCTAGCATCGATCTCCCCCCTCTCCTTTGCAAAAATTGTGCTTTCACAGCTCTCACTTGCAAAAATTGACTCTCGCGATGCATAGAGAACCTTTTTTGTGCACCTCGACAACATGTCGCGCATGGGGCAGAGTTGTACAAAATTTTTGTTTGACCACCAAAATTCATTTTTCAAAGCTCCTATTCAATCATTTCATCCTCCATGTTGTATAACAAGTAATATTTATCATTTTCATGTCCTCCTTTGCCTCATATGTCAAGAAAATGATCAAATACTTCTTCTTCTAGGGTTTACATGATTTTCATGGTTTAGATCCTGAAATGATTAGTTGTTGCCATAAAACCTATATTCCTTGTCCCTACGCCTCTGTTTGTAGCTAATACACCATTTACATCCATCACAAAGCCTTATCCCCTCATTTTCTATCATTTTCCTCTAAACCCTAATCTACCCTATCTCTTTCTAGGATAGGCATGTGTTTTGGCCTTTTCCACCCCCTCCCCTCTCTCATTTCCCAAAATTCCTTTTTCCCCTACTCAATAACATCATCCGCTACCCTCCTAAATTTCCTTACAAATTTAGGAAACTCCTAAGTCCATCGTAGCACCTCATTCCCTCACAGCAACAAATTTCATTGTTCTTCCTTACCTTTCACCTAGGGTTTGATGTATGGAGCCTAACTCATCACAACCAAAGAAGAGGAAGTACAACAAGGGGGAAGATAGTGAGGCTTGATCCCTCTAATTTCAATGAAATCACCTCCTCCTCATTTGTCATGAAATTCTTTGAAGATGTCAATTGTTTAGGGTTTTGTCAAAGAGTGGAGGAAGTAGGTTACCATGAGCATATCACGTATATTTTCCCTCACCTTGAAGGAAGACAGGATCACCATTGCAGGGACTGATTTCATGTTTTCTGTGGATGCCATCTCTCAAGCTATAGGCATACCAAACCATGGTGAAAGCTAGTTGAAAGGCATGAACCTAGACCCAAAAGAGTACAAACCCTACTTGAAATCACAATGCAAAGGAGCTCACTCAGCTGTTTTCCCACTTAGATACTTGTTGGAGAGATATGCACCATTGATGAAGACTATCATGAATTTATTCACATGTGAGGTCCAATTTTCTAGGCTATATCAATGCGACATGAGACTGCTCATGCACTTTACAACTACTAAGTCTCTAAATTTGTCAAGATACTTGTATAGGAGCCTAACCAAAATGTCTGAAAGGGTGCAATTGAAAGGAAAAGTGAATTATCCTCGACTCTCTCACCATAGCCTAATAAAGGTTATATTACTCCATCAATTGATAGAAAAGAACATGACATGGGACACCTTCATTGAGGCAGCCTTGAAAATGCATATAACCACTTCACCAAGCTAGCACAAAACCATGTCAGTACATACCATGGAGGTGGGGTCATTAAGAAAACATGATGAGGTTTCCAAGTCACCTAAGACTGATGTGATGAATACATATCAGAGAGGAAGAAGGCTTGTGTTTTCTCCTCAAATTGAGGAAGGGGCCAAGCCTACTACATCAACAGAACAAGGATCACCATCACATCATGAGGCTTCTTTGCATGATGAGGATCCCATTGAGCATGAATTTGACCTAGTTGACTTGGAGGAACATGATGAGAATTAAACCTTGCAACGAGTCATAAAAGAGAAGTATTCTCGGATCATGGAGCTCAAGGACAATTTGGAAAGGGCTAAATTCATCATTTCATTCCTTGAGCAAGAAAATAGTCAACTTAAGGTAAAACAACTAGTCATGGCGAAAGAGCTATTCAAAGCCAAGAAACAAGAGATGAAAGGCAAGGAAGTTGTGGAACATGAGAACAGAGGCATGAAGGACATGTGGTAAGGAACAGACCAAGGAAAGTGCGTCTTAGGAAGGCACTTCAAAGGGAAAGAGAACAAAAGCCACCAATGGAAGAATTGACCTTTGAAGATAGGATTGCCATGGAAATAAATATGGACAAGGACTTTTGGCTTGGAAAAGTCAATTTCCACCTTGAGAGGATCCTTAACAAGGCCAACAAGGATAAAAAGTTGCAAAAGAAAATGGCCATCCATTATTTGACAAGGAATCATGTTGACAAGGTCAAAATCAAGTAGTTGAAGGAAAAACTCAAGGAAACCCTAATCAACCAAGAGGAGAAGGGTAAGTTATATTTTATTGTTAATTTATCCATGATTGTGTAACATACCTCATCAGGCATCTCTAGACAAATTTTGGGAGGATTTGAAGAAAATTTTGTGTTTTGGTGCAGATTGGTGCAAACTTGCAATTGTTTTAGCAATTTTATGTCTAGGAGCGTAGCGAACTCACATATCGCTTCTTCCTCAGGGATACAAATGATGGAAAATCATAATTTTTGAAAATGTTATGACCCCCTCGAAAAACCAATCTTCCACTTTCTTGGTCTGGGGCTCCGTTTTTTAGAAGTTTGCAAAAAAGAGGCCAAAAATCACCTTTTTGCACCTCTTTTTCCATTTTGTTGCACAGCTGGAGACACCTTGGGAGAATGGCCATATCTCAGCAAAACATGGGTCCTTTTTGAGTGAAACAATACTCTAAAGACATATACACTCTCCCATATTTCCATAATAGGCTCTAGATCTGGATTTGGACTTTAGAAAGGCACTCAAAAATGGCCTCCAAGAGCTCGCTACGCACTTGGAAATTTCTGAGATTTTTGTAAAATTTTCACTGTGTAAGTTTTTGAAATTCCTAGTTTGACTTTGGTAAAAGTCAAAAGGGTGAAGTAGATGAATGTGATAGGTAAAAGTAAATGTAAATAATGGGTGTTTAGTCTTTTTAAGTTGTTTTGATGTAAATTTGACCTCATTTATGATAGAGTTGGAGTTAAAGTTAATTGTAGAAGTTGTTTTTAACTTCCCTAGACATTAGGGTTTGGTTAGAACACCTAATGGAATAGTTCCTAGATTCATCGATTTGACCCCTGAGAGTGGGGAGATGTTGTTTTGGTATTTATGTATCAGTTCCTTAGTGATAGAATGGGTTGGATTTCATATGAGAGAACTAATGTAGCTTGTACTTGGACATTTTCTTGAAATCAAAGGACATAGTTTGCAGCTATTATCTAGGAATCATGTGCAGTGAGTTTGTGATGTATTTTTTTCTTTGTTATAGCTTTATATGAAATATATTCATCTTTTCTTTCCAATCACCAACTCTTCAATTGTTTTCCTTACAGTCTATAAACACAATTCCAATGCCAAATCTTCCTCCATATCTTCTCATCTAGTTTCCAATAATTTATCTCAAATAACTTTAATATTAAACCATGCCAAATCATACCAAATCATTCCAATGCATGTCGAACATCCGAAAACTTGCCAAGTGCCAATGTGCATCAGGGAGTGTGATGCATGCTATGAAGTGGCAGAGCATATAGAAGAGTGCTAAGGTGTGCTAGAGAGTTCCAATGTGTCTTGAGGAGTGTTAGGGAGTACTAGAAAAACACAATGGAGGACTAGGTAAAAATGCATGGAAGTGAAAGAATATGAGGGTGTGTCGAGGAGTGTCAATGAGTGCTAGTTTTCATGCTAAGGAGGGAGTGACAAGGTATGCTAAGAAGGGGTACGACATACCAGGGAATATCAAGGTATGTTAACAAGTGCTATAGCATGCTAGGTAGTTCCAAGGTCTGCTAACATGTGCCAAATAGTGCGAAGGCATGCCAAGTGCTAAGACATGCTTGGATGTCTATGGTGCCAGAATATGCCAATATGTGTCAAGGAGTTTCAAGGCAACATAAGGAATAACCAAGCTAAAATGTAAGGAAATGAACACATAAGAGGGTTAATATGTCAAGACTTTATATTTTCCAAAATTCGCATGCTAGGCACACTTATAATATGTTCCAATACATGCCAAGTTGCAATGTGTGCCAAGTGGTAATGTTTGTCAATACAATATTATGACAAGGTGTTCCAGGGAATGCTAGGGACTACAGGGCATGCCAACACATGATAGGGGAGTGCGATGCTATGTTAGGGCATGCCAACATGTTCTTAGGCATCCTACTCATGGCAAGGTGTTCTAGTTACAAAGATGGTTGAGGTAAAATGATATTCCAAGACATGTGACATGCCAAGGAATGTAGTGTACGGTTCCAAAGCATGCTAAGGTGTGCCATAAGTGTTGAGGAATGCTAGGTATATATCATTAATATAATTGATAGAACTTGATTATGTATTAAATAATATAGTTCCTACACACAATAGCGGAACTTTATTTAAAGGAAATTTTCTAGATAATAAACCTAAAAGACATGAATCATGTGTTGCCTCATAGGAAAACTATATTCTTATGACTTGAGGTAAATGATACACACTAATTACTTTTTAACAAATTTATTGAAAATAACCATTATGACCTTGGACACATAATGAAAAAGACTCCACAAAAATGGTCTTAAATCATTAGCTTTTGACTAAAAATATAGTAAAAGGTAAATAATCTTATAAAAAAATCATTAGAATGATCAATGATGACAAAAAAAAATTTACCGTCACCAAAAGTAACTAAAAAGAGAATTGGTGAGGGTCAATAAAACATCATCACTAGAAGTGTCACCAAAGAGAGAATTGGTTAAGGGCCTTTAATGACCCTCACAAAAATTGTCACTAAAGAGAGAATTAGTGAGAGGCCTTTAACGACCCTCACCAAAAGTGTCATTGAAAATGTCTTTGGTGACAGACCTTAAAGGACTATCACTATATACAGTTACAACAATGTTTTTTTAAAGACCGTCACCATATGCGACATTGGTAACGAACCTTAAAGGTTCGTCAGAGGCATGAAGTGTCATAAAAAAGACATTGGAATGATCACTGGTGACGAACAAGTTTTTATTGTAACCAAAAGTAATCAAAAAGAGCATTGGTGAGGGTCAATAAAAGATCGTCACTAGAAGTGTCACCAAAGAGAGAATTAGTGATGGGCCTTTAACGACCCTCACCAAAAGTGCACCAAAGAGAGAATTAGTGACAGGCCTTTAATGGTCCTCACCAAAAGTGTCATTGAAAATGGATTTGGTGACAAACCTTAAAGGACCATCACTATATACACTTCTAACAACAATTTTTTAAAGACTGTCACCATATGATACATTGGTGATGGACCTTAAAGGTTTTTCACAGGCATGACCCTCACCAATGACCTTTTTTCTTGTAGTGACTTGTGCATGATGTCTACTCTAATGGGAAAGTCTAGGCTAGTGGCAATGCGTATCAACTCATCCAAGTAGGATTTAAGCTCTAGTCAGACCTGTGCCTTTGTCTTCACCTAGTTGAGAGTCCTAATAGATGGGATCACATGTGTGTGCACCATAACATCCATAATCTTGAATACTCATGCATGTGAAATCTATATGCTAGTGATGAGCTATGGGAGCTCTTCGTAGTTCTGGATATGACTTTAGATACGTGCCTTCAGCTTAACCACATTGGCACTCATCATCTTAGGTAAGTGAAGCAAATCTCCCTTGTATTTCATCATCCATATTTCCATGTTATTAACAGCAACATGTGATTTTGTCATGATACGTGCTCTACTAGCACATCATTGCTTCCATCCATTAAGATGGACGATTGCCTTTTGCATAGTACCAAAGTTGGAGTACAATGATTGCATAACTGTGTCAAGGGACAATACTTCTTCTAGTATTGCCTTCTTCAGTTCAACTCTGTTAGACGCTGTCACCAACTCTCCTCTTTGCTTGGCTGTCTGTAGTTCCTTTGTCATTCGCTCATTGTCAGCTATTAGAAAGCAAACACTTGAGCTAGTGGCTTCGACATACACTTTAGTTGCATCAGCGAAGGCTACTAGATGTTTGTGCACATTAGTCATGATCATTCATTGCTCAACTTTCATATAAGATGTATGATCCTTCGGATTTGACACTTTGCAAGGTTACACAAATCTATGTTGAGATTCATCGAATGAGATGTTGTGCATCTCTCCTTCCAGCTGATCACCAAGGATCTCAGTGCCTCCTTGGTCAATTGAGACTTGCTAATCATCTATATAAGGTGAAGTGGGTAAGTCGACCTCTTGATGGTGAGGCATGAGGTCGGTGTCCTGTTCCAACTCTTGTTGCTCCATGTCTGCATCCAACTATTGGACTGCTTGTTCTATCTCATGAGCGAAGTATTGCTCCTACAATGGTTCACCCTATCTGCTTGATGCCAACTGTTATGATGAATCCACTACCTATATGGGCATTTTTTTATCTGTTTTCACATGTTACACCCCTTGTTGTACCTAATGTTGTTGTGCTTCCCTCTCTTGTTTTTGCAACTCTTGTTCCTTCTAGAGTTGCTCCTTCAGCTCATGTAACTCCTTCTATGCTTCTTCCATTCTTCTTTTTCCCTCTGCCTTTGCACAATTCATAGGTCACGCTGGTGCCTCTTTGCCTCTATAGCCATAGTTGCTTTCTCTACCAATCGATATTCTCGAAACTTGCATCTTTGCTCCTCCTCCGTGCGATCAATAATCTTCCTCTTGCCCTTGTTGTGCACTGGTATGCTTTCCTCTGCCGCTACTACTGATGTTGGTGCTGGTGCTCTCTGTGATGCTACTTCATGTTTGTTCGCTAACCACTCCACAATGAAGCTGACCTGTTCATTGGGTATGGAGAAATTATAGCAATATCTCCTTGGGTCCTCCTTGACACAATGAAATTCCCCATGGATCCAGTTGAATGGTACCCTTGCGCAGTGATCCTTCACAACACAATGTAGGTCATATGGATTGTAACCTCATAGGTTGAATGGATAGTTCTTCATCTGTTCTATTTCCACATCTACTTGATTGATACTCTGAATCTCATACAACCTAATCCACAACGGAAGAGTGAGCCAAGGTGCCTTCTTCTTCCGATGCAGTCTATCTATCAATCCTACCAAGATGTGATATGCTACTTCTTGCATGAAAAGTATGTCCAAGGAAAACTTCAGTAGAAAATTTGAAGGCTTCTCCATGCTTAACATTCGGATGAAGGTGCTAGATGTTGAGGCATACCAGTCAACAATGTTTATCAGTGCGTCCATTGCTTCCTTTGACATGTAGGGTAGAACCTGTTCGAATATCATCTTGTGAACTGGGGTGAAAAAATGATCAGACAACCGTGTGATTACTCCTCTGAAGCTACATTCAGACAACAACTTGAAATATGTGTTCGCAATAGTCTCCATTGGTGACCATGCCCACTCCAAGCCCAAGAACTCCTATCAGGCACAAATTTCATCTAAGATTTAGGTGAACATGTAAATATCTACATGCATGCCTATGATTTACTGTTGAGTCTTCGTTACTTGTTCCTTCAGCTGATGAGCCAACATGTTGGACCAGTTACGTGGTTTTCCTTCTCTGGCTACTTGGTCCAGCGCTATCACCCAACTTTGTGGGAAGGTTTCCATGCTTTCTTTGCCATACAATCGAGATGAAAATATGACCAAGTATTGATATGCCTTCCAAAGTAACTTTGTCTTGTAGGTCTCATTGGGTGTCAACCTAAATCGAGCTGACTCCTTTACCGAGTTCTTTAGAATGTCTCTGTAGTCAGCACTGTTGTTGGGTAAGTTGAAGGGGGTCTTCATGATAGTCACAACTTTGACATCTGATACATGTCATCATAATCTCATGCCCAGAAGGTTGCAAGCTTCGTCCCACTTGTTAGCACCTAAATCCGCCTTAGGCTAAAGGAAGGAAAAATTCAGGGTAACCACAAACCAAGCTCAGTTTGGTAGCTAGCCCTACCAAAACAGGAGAGGGCTCTCTCCGAGTCATGCTCAGTAAATACTTAAAATGATAATGTATGAGATGACTTAGTGTGAAATAATGTTCTTAGGCTAGTAAGTGAATATGGATACAAGAAGCAATTTTTTATGAATGACTGTGTTTCTAGGATGGTATGGGACCAATGGACTGCAATGAACAGAGAATTTAATACAAAGGCACAGATTAATTCGTGAGGCAAGACAAGTGGAGAGTCCAGAAATTTAGTTTGAAACAACGCGGAATGGAGATATTTCTTAGGAGATTGAAAAGGGAATTAGTACATGAATACTTTTCAACAGAAGAAAGAACACTGAACATGAAATTTTCCCAGAGGAAGAGCAATAAAATTGAATTATACCTTATCTAACTTAGAAAATTTCACTGGAAATGAACATGAAATGAATTATGAAACATAACGAAATACATATGAAACATAAGATACACATTTGCTACACTCACAACCACATGAATCTCATGAAACAGAGCCGCTGCCTTTCATTAATCCTCTGTAAAAATATACAATGAAGAAACAGAGTTTCTTTCCCATAGTCTCCCAGAAGTTACAAGCCAACCAACCCTTTGAAAATAGTTTGAATACAATATATAGAATGTGCCATGAAGAGATAGAACGTGAAAGGGTTGGGGAGTTACTCGAATCATTACAAAATGGAGGTGGAAAGCCAACCATTAGCTACAGGTGCAGCGTTAAAAACATGACAAATGGCTTGGGTGATTGTCTTCCTTACTTTGCCACTTGGATAGAAGCCAATATGGAGTGAAAATAATTTAAATGCTGCCTTATGAGCCAAAAAAGTGAAGTGTAGATGAGCGGGCCCACTTTGGAGAAGTCACGAATCGAAATTTCGCAAAACAGAAGTAAATTGGGCGTTTTTTCCTCTATGCACCACGCCACTTTCTATATGCGTTGTGCCACTTTGGAACCTATTTTGAGGCACTTGCAAGAGTCTAACATGTGCCCAAGTGTGCTTTTTGGAAATCCTATGATGTCTACTTTCCAACCCAAGTGTCAGTTTTAAATTTGGTGCTCATTTGCCCCTCCAAATCTTCATTCTCCCAACGCTGCTTCCTGTGTGTCAAAATAGGGGCAAAGAGGCCATTTTTTGGGTGTTTTTGGCCTCCTGGAGACTCAAATCATGCCCAAATTTCTTGCCCAAGCACCAATAGTCGTGATGTTGCATTTTGAATCCAAAAATACAAGCCATTTGTCATTTGGAGCCCCCAATCCTGGCGCGGCACGACGCATAGGGAGAAAAAACCTGTGTTTGTGACCAAAAAATTTCCATGTGACCAAAATTGTCCCAAATTTCTTGAAATTTGGGCTAGAGGTTATCTAAGAGGCACTATGCTGGGCCACAAAAGCTTTAGCTAAGATTAGAAGCCGATCTTGCTCTTTTGCCTCTTTTGTTGCTTTGCTCAATTTTGCCTTCAAGCTCCTTATCTAGGCCTTTGCACTCATGTTTCATGCCCTGTAATGATAAACCATCCTCCTCAGTATGGTTTTGTCTCTGTCAACCTTCTCCAGTAGTCTCTCTAGGTGTATGTTGATATGCTCTAGGCAGGACTCATGGTCATTGTTGATCTCTTGCTCCAAGGTAGTGAGCTTGATCCTCCTTTGTTGGGCAGCTAGTCGATTCTCACGGATGTTTTGCAGCTCCATGATCTCACGATGGTCCTCAAGATGCTTGTTCCTCCACTCCAAATACTTGATGATCCATTTGGCCCTCTCCACATTTAGTGACAAGTCTTGGATCTCCATGTTCTGCTCCTGAATGGTCATCCTGAGTTTGGCATTCTCCACCTCTACATCATCATCCTGAATGAGGATGAAATCAGCCTCCTGTCCACCTGATGGCTCCTCGTCATGCACGAGCCTCTTGCCCTTGTCTTGTACCTGTGTAGTCGATGCCAGAAGCGAGGCCCGTTCCACCCTAGGTGGAGATAACACTCACTTTGATACTGCAAAAAAGTGCCTACTACCTCTCTAATATGTCACGAATACTGGCATAGTCATGGTCTCATGGTGCTCATACTGATGAGAAGGACCACCTATCTCATGCTCTGGCTCTGATAGTACCTGTGATGTGCTAAAGAGGTGACGAGAGATGAATTCCTCCCAAGAAATGCCTTGCAATCCCAACTGATGATCCACCAAAATCCGGATAAGAGCAAAGTGATAAACATTGTTAAGCTGCTGCTGAGGGGTCTTATGCTGCATGAAAGTGTTCATCCTCTCTATGTTCCTGCAAATGAAAAATGGGAGGTTCATCATCCTCACCCTGGTAAAGTGCATGAGAAACCTGATGTGATAGGCATATAGTCGAGAGAACCTCCACTCACAGCTGAAGTACTTCATGATCAATTTCATGAGCGGAGAATACTCATCTTTCAAGTATCTGAATGGGAACACTCTTGTGAGTTGGCTCAAGAATATAGCCTTAACGTAAGGCTCATATTGTTGCCTATTCACCTTCTTCTTCTCATGCCACTATTCTCCAACATTTGGTATGCTTGTTGCCACTGAGATAGTTTCGGGTGTCAATGTGAAGGTGACCTTAGCCAAGATAGACTGACCTCCATGTAGATGAAGCACAAAAATATGGGCCAACTCATGATGAACTCTAACATTAGCCACCCTTTGAAAAAATTCAAAACATGCTAGGTGCTGGAAACATGACATGGCAAGAGGGCATGCTTGTAATTTAGTGAGGGTAGTGGGCTCATCCCTAACATGTTTTCCACTCTTGTGATGTCTCCTGGGAGCCTGCTCTTCCAAGGATGAGTCACTTTGTGTCTCCATCTCGTACTCTGATGAATGCTGTGATGCCATGACTGTTGTGTGTACTGTACTTAGGCTGCCCTTTGATGATGGTGTGAAGCTGGGTGCTCTTGTGATATTTGTCACCAAGGGGAACAATGAAAAGGGAGTATTAGGAAGGGAGTAATATGATAGGAATACGGGTTATGGGGAGAAGTTTGTTTAGGGATATGTAGGGGGTTTGGGTATTTGATAGGGTAGGGTTTTGGGGTTTTTACAAGGTAGGATTTTGGGGTGTTATGTTGGCCAAATAGTGGAGGGATAAGGGATAGGTTTTGGTAGTATTTTAGGGTAGGGATAATAGGAAAAATGAGAAAGGGAGGATAGGGAAAAATGGTAGGAGAGGGAAAAAATGGTAGGAAAACAGAACCTTGGCCTCAATACATCAATTATGCAACCCTAGCCCCAAGCTTTTTGATGTTTTTTGAGTGGTTGATCTTATGAATTTCGTTACATTCAAACATCGCCATAAACCACCATATCATTTATAAAATTTGATGAACAATTCATGTTATAGAGCCTACCTGTCAATTTGCTAGGCTTCACAAAACATTTGAAGTGATTTGGCACTGTTTTGGCCCTTTATGGGTGTGCGCCACGGACAAAACCCAGTGCACCACGCCCTGGGTGTGCATCACACCTGTTGAAAAAATACACAGTGGGTGGGCTCTGTGTGCGCCCCGCCCTCTATGTGCGTCGCGCCCCTATGTATATGTGTCGTGCTCCTGGAAACTGCCTTCAACTCTCTTCAAACATGCACGATGCACTCCTAATAAATTTTCAATGTCTCCCAAAGAACTTGATTTGTACAATGCCCCTTATTTTGGTGAAAACTTGTGTATAAAGACTTGGGAGTCATGGGTTACATTTTTGCTTCTTCAAAAACCCATTTTTCTAATGTTATGTTTTGACATTTTTTCACTGACTTTAAAACACACTGATTTTCACTCTCCCTTTGAAATTTTAGCTCAAATGATGAAATTTTCGGCACTCTTTGTAGGGATTGCACGATAGGACTTTTGGCCACAGAAACCATGCCTGCACCTTAAGAAATCAGCTGACGACATTTTTGAAAATATTATCACAAATGACACTGTTTGACTTTTCTTCAAAACAGAGTTTTGAAGAAGAGTCGAAGTCTATCCACATGACGATGAAACTCTCTGAATCATAACTGTTTAAGGGCCTCACTCTAGCCTGCATGGCTTTGTTTGAAGACCAAATTGATTAATCCCTAGACCTAATGATCGAAAATTACTTTTGTCCATTAAAGGACCAGACCTTTAATGTCATGGACTTTGGTGATCATTGAAAAAAGACCTGAGCCAACAAGAGCTAGACATGAGGGGATTTGACTAGCATGACCTTTTCCGTCAGATTATGGCATGCCCTTAGCAGAATGCAGCTGGGTGAATGGAGCGGGACACCTAATAATGAAATGCATAAAGGGTTTTGATCTCTGACGGAGGACTGACCATACCAACTCTAACATTGGCTCCAATGGGGGATGGTAGCTCCTTGGAGGTGCCAAGAACAACAGATCTCTGGAAGAGCTAGACAGTACCTTCGTCCATTGGGCTATGGATTCATTACTTCGACAAATAACACAGGAATCTGACTCACTTATGAAACTGAAATGACCAAAAAACTGACTCAAATTGGACATTGAAATGACTGGAAGACTAACTTAAAAAACTATAACTAAACTAAAATAAAATGGTATTTACAGTGACAGTGGAAGTAGCGTTAATACTCAGAAATGGTACCGCTTGAGCAGCCGACCATTGATCGGCCCTCCTGGACAATATTCCTCGTTCATTTCCTTCAAAAGAAAGGCATTATGACCCCGATATGTTGTAATCTTGAAATGACCTTTCCAAATATTATCGAACTTACCGTGCTTGCCTTTCTCCTCATTCCTTGCATCCCACTTCAGCACCACATCATCCACCTGAAATTTGTCCACCTTTTCCTTTTTGTCATAAATTGTCTTGATCTTCTCCTGCAATTTGGATGTGTTCTTGAAAACTTCTTCTCTGGTTTGCTGCAAGTGGACCATTTGATTCAACCTTCTCTGCATGGGATCTTCTTCACTGCCGGCCTCCTGAAGAAGTTTGACTACCGGGGCAGTGAGAGAGGTAGGAAATATTGTATCAACTCCATAAACAAGCTCGAAAGGTGATGTACCTATGGACTTCTTCTGACTGACCCGATCTACCTGTAGTGCATTGACCAACCTCTTATGCCAGCTCTTCTTATTTATTTCTAGCAGCTTTTTGATTATGTTGACCAATGATTTGTTCAAAGACTCTGCCAATCCATTGCCTTGTAGATGATAGGCAGTTGAGTGACCCAAGATGATGTGATATTTATGACAAAATTCTACCATCCTTTTTTATTTGAAAGCTGTTGTGTTATCAGTGATTAGCTTATTCGGGAAACCAAAGCGAGACAAGATGTTATTTTCAAGGAATGAAATGATTACCGCATCTGTAGCTTGTCTAGTGGGAATTGCCTCAATCCATTTCATGAATTAATTTGTCACTGTGAGGATCCATCTATGATGTTCGGAAGAAGCAGGATGAATTTCACCAATGAAATCCAACCCCCATTGCTGGAAAGGAGCACTCACCTCTATGGGCGTAAGTGGTAAAGGTTGTAACTTCTACTTTCCTTCAAAAATCTAACACTCATGACAGCGCTTGACCATCTTATATACATCAACAAACAATGTCAGCCAATAGTACCCTGCTCTTAGAATTTTATTTGTTGTTGACTTCCAAAAAAGGTGACCACCACAGTCTCCTTGGTGGCAATCCTCCATGACCTTCTTTGCTTCCTCTTCCACCAATCAATTTAACAAAACGCCACTAGTATCTTTCCAATACAGTGCAAAATTTAGAATGAAAAACTTGGCAGCCTTCAACTTGAGTGTTCTCGCTTTGTTTCTAGTCATGCCGGGTGGTGGTGACAAAATTTTAAGCACGTATATGATATTTGAATACCATGGAGAAAGAGCAAACATTTCAGATACCTGAATTGATGATCCTTCCTCATTCTCATCAAACATAGCAGTGATCAGATTTATGTCCAGGTCGTGCAAGTTTGATTCAGCCATTAAGTTCTCCAGTCCCTGTCCTTTAACCAACTTTGTGGGCTTTATTTCTACATCTTATTCTAGCAAGGATGCAATCCACTTGCCTTGTCTTCCTTCCGAATCGGTCTGCACTAAAACATCTTTGACAGTAGCATTAGGAACATAGGCCAAAATATGAGAATGTAAAACATATACCTAGAAATCTTTCAGTGCCTTCACAAGTGCAAGGGCTTGCTTCTCAATGATGTTTTACTTTAAGGATGCATCTCTTATTTCTCTGCTGAAGAATGCAATGGGTCTTCATGATCATCTCTTTTTTGCAATAACACCGCTGCCATAGTGTGCTCCCAAGAGAATGAAAATAATATGAAATCCTAAGTGTAGTCCAAGCTGACTAGAACTGGAGCTGAAGAAAGAGCCAATTTGACCAAATTGAAATATTTTATAGCCTCCTTCGTCCATTTCACTTATTTTTCTTTCTTAAGCATGTTTGTCATCTCTCAGGTGCTCAGCAAGATTAGGTACAAAGCGGTGTAGAAAATTCATCTTACCATTGAACGATTGTATCTCTTTTTTATTCCGGGGCAGATCGATTTTCTGAATTTCTTGCACAGGTGTTGGGTCAATACGAATGCCATCTTTTGAGATAATGTGCCTGAGTAGTTTGCCTTCCTCCATGGCGAACAAGCGCTTCTTCGGATTCAACGACAAGCCATATTTTCTGCACTTTTGGAAGACAATTTTTAGATGGTACATGTGCTCTTCATCAGATTTGGAAAACACTGTCAGATCATCCAGGTACACCACCAAAAAGACATCCTTCTCATTTGCGAAAGCCAAGTCCATTGCACAATGAAATGTGGCACCCGCATTCTTCAAACTGAAAGGTGTAATGAAAGGTTCCCCATGGAGTGGTGAACGCTATCTTATCTCGATCACCTTCATGGACAGAAACTTGGTTATATCCAGAGTAATCATCAAGTAGTGACATGCGAGATGCTCCTACTACTCGCTGAAGTATATGGTCCATTTTGGGCAGTGGATAGTTGTCCTTCAATGAAACTTTATTGAGATTTCTAAAATCAATGCATAAGCGAATCACACATGTCTTCTTTCGTATGGGCACCAAGTTAGAGATCCAATCTGAAAACCTAATGGGCACAATGATCCCTAATTTGTACAACTTGTTTATCTCCTTTTCAATAGATGGCAGCAACTTTGGAGTTAGCCTTCTCAACTTCTGTCTGAATGGTTTTTGATTGGGCTTGATGCGTATAGTGTGCTAAATTATATTAGTATCATATGTCTTTAAGTCAGAATAATCTCAAGAAAACACATCTGCAAATGATGACATCAAACTGATATATTTGTCCTTGATCTTTGGTGGCAATGCCTTGGACAATTTTACCAATTTTGGATTATCATCTATTCTGATGTTGACCTCTTCCACACCCTTCTCCGTTGGCTGCAATGTTGGCTTGCAGGATACATCATCTTGATCAAAGAGTTCTTCTAAAGGTATCAAGCCTTTAGGAATAACGTTATTCTTCAGCTGCAACACGTCCATTTCATTGATCTGCACCTCATCTGTACCATTACCTTTACC